>AYLM01002118.1:0-55296 GCA_001625345.1 Cairneyella variabilis
CACTCTGAGTATTAAATAAGAGAATAGTACTATAGATATCGTTTTATAATATTATTAGCTATATGTTTTTCTCTTATCTCTATTAATATTTATTCCTCGAGCCTTCTCTATGGCCACACAATCCACCCCTTGATCCTGCGAGAGCTGTTGCAAGGCAGCATTGGATATCTGTCCCAGCCGCAGTATTGCTCGATCCCCGGCAGCGACCCTCTTGGCGGAAATAAGATCTCCAAGCGTTGCGAAGACCACTTGGTGCGCATCTTGCGCCGCAGAGACATCTTGGAAGACGTTGGTCTGGACTTTCTGGACCTGCTCTGAGGCCTGGGCGCAGATTATAGGGCACTACCCTCACCTCTCTTTGTGAGAAGTGCGGCGCTGGCGAGTGAGGGTGGGTGGAGTGATGAGTCTCTTGTCAACGAAAGCGACCCCATTGCAATGCCTGCCTGTCCACGAGTCCATGAACGTATGTCTCATCTACTATGGTGTAATATTCGCTGCCAGAATCTTGTCTGTCGCAGATGGAATCCGTGAACGGAGAATGGAAATTTTACTCATGAATCGTAGCATATCAAGAGTGCTGCCATTCGTCAGGAGTGAACGCCACTGGAGATTTACGGGCTTTCGGCTTTATCACCATGCTACTGATGCAAAAGTACACCAAGGATGGCGGGTGCTATTGGTGCGGATGACCTCCGACGCTAGCATTCGGATTCGGACGCGGTTGTATTTCTATCCCTGACAACCTCAACTACTTCAGTGGAAGAATTGATCGAGGTAAGTGACTGACCTCGTCTTTCAAGAAATAATGGCTGACGTGTACAGCATCCATGATGAGTCGCACGTGGCGGAACCAGGATCTCAAAGAGATGATATCTTCGGCTCAAGTCGGCCGCACAGATCCTACTAGTGCATTGTACATTGATCAGGATAGTTGTTATTTTCCCATTCAAATTTATCACAATTTATTTTAGCATCAGTGCATTTTTTATGATACTGAGATCAGCATAGTCCCTAAGTGACAAAAGGAAGAATAGTGGGAAGGTGCTCTTGTTGCCAATGCAAGACTGACTTCGATGCGTCACCTCCCCCCTCCCAGTCAACAGTAGAAATGGAACCTAGGGTAGCGCTCGAATTTTCTACACGAGCAACAGTAGGTGTTGGAGCTGGACCGCGATTCCAGTAGTAGGCCGATATCCGAATGAAGATAGAGACCTTCCAAATTCTGAGGTGAAACAGTTTCGAAAGAGGGGTGAGTAGTGACAGAGTGGCAGAGTGACAACAGTAAAACCACGGGACAGTTTGGATGCTCGGGGCTGTCTTTTCGTACGGTATAGCAATAGCTTTCAGATTCACCTCAACCAGCTTCGAACTTAGTGATACTATTCTACACACTCCATGGTTTTACAGATATCGTGGGACTAAAAGATATTATGGGAGTCCAAATTGACAGCCGCTGTGATCCTGAAAGATTCAATACAAGGTTTATAACCAAACCAAACAAATTTATTGGCTATCGAACACCCTCCTATCATAGAGCCTCCCCTTGACTAGTAGTGCCAGCAATGCGACGTCCAAACATCCCCTCCACTCGTTTCTTATCATTTGTTGACTCTAATGCTCTAATGCGATGGCATATCGTCCCAGGGCAAGGCTGCCGAGGAATATTGCTCCAAGAATTGATAAAAAGTATCCAACATTCATGGTCATAACAGCCAACATGCTGGAGACATATTACTACTCTGTGACGATACCTAGGCCACATAACTTACAGCAAGTATCCAACGCCAGCAATGATGGTATCCATACAAGCACGAACAGGGTCGGTAGTGATTCTCCATGGTCGGGTACCTATGCTTCTCTTCTTCACAACCATAACATCCTCCTCAACTCCATTCTCTGTCAAGATCATCCTCTTGGCATTGTGGTTATCAGAAATGCGTTCAGACTTGGGGAGTTTGCCCACGACACTGACGTATTGTCGATTGAATTCAGCGTCTAACCAGGCAGTCTCTTTCCATGCCTTCACGGCGAGCAGGCCACGGAAGATCATGGCCAAAATGATAAGGAAGATGCATGTGCCAGCGTACTGGCCGACAGTTGTTGGAGTCCACATCGCCGAGTAGACCGGCGTCATGTAACTGGTGAAAAAGGTCATCGACATCATCGACATGTCCATTGACGTCGTCGAACTGGTCATCGATGACATGTCCATGGCTGTTGTATTTGGGGTTGTAGTTCAAGTAGTTCGAGGCTCGTCAAGGCTTCTTCGATATACTCAGATGATAATGTTATAGAATGTGGCTGGAGAGTGGAATGAGCAGATCACAGCTTCAGTTACAATTTCTGTATCGAAATTTTTGCCTGGCGTCCCAATTGACTAGTCCCCAGAGTGGCGTTGGGTAACTGGGTTCAGACCCAACCGCGCGCCGCCCTGCTAAACCCAAATAGAGAAATGTGCTCAATATCTCTCAACCTAATACCAAACTCCAGAAAACTGGCTCGAAAGGCCGCCACATCTCCATGCACCATGAAGAGGCTCAAGAGACAGCAATCCCAAGACTTTTTGATGGCTGATGTGCAGCGATGTGCAGCAAAAGGCGTCGATAAAATAAGATAGGGAAGTGTTGTGAGATTGTGAGACATAGACCGTCGCTTCAATAGCCGGAGGGTGAATATTTGGTGTTTAAGGAGATTTGGATTTTGAGCAGATTGATGGGTGTCCGAACGGGTAGCGGAAACGGTAAATGTAAGAGTACTAGGCATAAAACGTTCTGCTCTGAGCCTCCTTACCAGGTAGGAAGTGATGTGAGCAAGTTCTGGCGACAGCACACTTCACAGGCTTGATAAGGGTCGAGCCTTCCGTTGTTCTAAGAGCGTTTCATTAGCGTCCTAAAATACTTCTCACCTCAATTCCTTCTCTATGGCTTGTCAAATTATCTTCATAAAGGTCGGATTCCTCTGATCTTGGCATTCATTGACGGCCTTTTATCTCTTGTTGCTTCATTCACAACTCGCATATTCCGATAATTTGACAGGGACTCACTAAGAAGCCAACGCCACCGCCAGCATCTCAAGTTCCAGGTGAACCTTGAACTTCACATACCTTCACATATTCCCGGAATATCACATAACTACATCGCCCATCATGGATATGGGAGACTCGAGTACGTTCTTTTATCTACTTCATCCAGCCTCGTTGTGATTCTGGCCTCCCCATCCCATCAAGCACTGCCGGGTCGAAGGCTGAGTATGAATATGGATGCTGACTTTCTCAAAGTGACAATGGGGGGAGCTTCAACGGACTCCCCGTTGAATGCCACCGGCTTCGACTTAACAAACAGCACCCAAGCTGCCGACTTTCTAGGCGAGATCCTGGACGATACCGAGCTCCAGGTCGATGGAAATATGTATGCGAGGAACTTCTGGTATGGAGTATGCGCTGTCATTGCTATGTGGGCTTTCTTCAACGTTGCACACAAAGCTAGTTCCAAGATTCGGTACGTTGTATCAATATGTGATCCATAAGCTCTATGCTAACTTCAATAGAATCAGAGCCGCTGCGGCAAATCGACTACGTCCTGCCACGCCTTCAAACATCTTCTCGAAGTCACTAGCTGC
This sequence comes from Cairneyella variabilis, assembly GCA_001625345.1. Taxonomy (NCBI): domain Eukaryota; kingdom Fungi; phylum Ascomycota; class Leotiomycetes; order Helotiales; genus Cairneyella; species Cairneyella variabilis. The sequence continues at coordinate 3,619 of AYLM01002118.1, forward strand.
TCTTACAGCCATTGGCCGAGAAGCGACATATGCTCAGTGGACACCCAACAACTCACGCATATTCAAGGTTCCTCCCGTCGGAATTATAGCGTTGCTGGTATCCTACCTGGGTTGGGTTTTATTGCTCGAGTTTGTCAACAACAACATCGATGGAGCACAACACTATACTTCCTTGGGTATCCGAAGCGCTTGGCTGGCTGTTGCTCAAGTCCCACTACTGATCTTACTCGCTGGCAAGAACAACCTCATTGGTGCCGTTGTTGGGGTCTCTTACGAACGACTCAATGTCTTGCACAGATGGGTCGCCCGGGTACTACTCTTCCTGGCCATTCTTCATATGCTGTTCTTACACATCTCGTGGAACGCTTACGACTTAGGCCCATTGGAATATGCTACTGATTCATGTATTCCAACCGGTTGGGGTACTTTGGCTGTCTTGATTTGGATGAACATTAGCGCAATCGCCCCTATCCGGAATTTCTCGTACGAGTTCTTTGTTGTGCAACACATCATAACATTCTTCGGATTCATCGTTGCTGTTATGATGCACCTGCCAAGTACAGCACTTTATTCACGTGTCTACATCTACATTCCCATTGCTCTTTACATCCTGGACAGACTCGTTAGGACTACGAGGTATGCTTGGAACAATGTTCGCCCTAGTCGTGCAACAATGACGGCTATGGACGGCGGCGTTACAAAGATATATATTCAAAGCAAAGCTATCAAGAAGTGGACTCCTGGCTCTCATGTTTTCCTCTCTATTCCCAAATTCGGGGTGGGCCAATCCCATCCGGCTACCATCGCATCAGTTCCTACATCACATGATGGTCTGCTAGTATTTATTTTGAAGGGTCACAAAGGTTTCACCTCCAGACTTCTTAAGTCTGCCTCAAACTCATCTATGTTGTTGCTTCCATCGAAGCCATCAAGCGCTCGTTCATCCAGTGTGGAAGTAAGCCATATGTAAATTGTTTCTACTCAATTTGCAGGGAACAGAATTAATCGTTACTAGTGCTCTTATCGACGGCCCCTATGGCAGCTCCCATAACGATTTCGCAACTTTCGACTCAGTGCTCTTGATTTCAGGCTCTACCGGAACCACTTTCACTCTCCCAATTCTTCTCGATATCGCATCCCGAGCTCAGAAAGTCAAGCTTCCAGTAAAGCGCATCACTTTCCTCTGGATTGTCAAAAACACTTCGTGGACTGTCTGGACCTCCAGCGAACTGAGCTCCGCTGCCGAAGCTCTCCGAGCCACTGGTGTTGAACTCAGCATCCAAATCCACGTCACTTGCGACAACAATTTCACGACCGGAGGAGAATTCACCCGGGCCGAATGCAGCGGCACATGCGACAAGAGCCTCGGCCCATGCTGCTGCGTCAACGCTTCCGAAGATACCGATGAAAAAGGCAATCCAATTTCCCAGAAACAAACAGGATTTAGGTCGAGAATTCTTCCCTGTGCGATGTTCCATAGCGGTAGACCGGATTTCTACGAGCTGCTTTGGGACATCTTGGACACAGCTGAGGGGGAGACTGGAGTTGCAGTTTGTGGACCGCTGGGGTTGAGTAATGATGTGAGGAAGACGGTGGTTAGGTGCTCTGATGAGAGGGGTGTGAACAAAGGAACTGGGGCTCAGGGTATTTATTTGCATTCCGAGTGTTTTGGATGGTAGTGTGGGTGCGGTGGTTTTCTTTTCGGTTTTGGCACGTAGATTAGCGTTTTCAATATGGTTTATGGGGAAGGGTGTCGTGGCGTGGCTGAGGAGATAATGATTTATTTTTAGCTTTGATAATATGAAGATCGATATACTTTATTTTTGGGTCTTAAGAATGGAGTCGGAAGGAAGGGATTCTGCTGAGTATATAGAAGGGTGTTGTCGAATATTTCAATGCCGATACGGCATTTTTACACCTTATTTTAGTGCCCCGCAAGCATTACCCCTTTCGGCTAGCTAATATATGTTCTCCTAAGTCTCACTAACTAGGATTATCACTATATATACCCGATCAGTCCTTATATAGAAAAATTAGAGACAATTGTCACTTCTAATCATAACTATTCCACAATTATATAACTATTTACTCGATAGTTATAAGCCTGAGAGCTCTTCAAATATCCTTATTTAAAAAATACATTATTTTATTCTAATACTCTATATACTGATAGCGGCCTCACTTAATAGACAATCGAGCAGTATATGTCAGGGCAGCGGTTCAGAACCTTGCCCTGACTCCCCACTATATTATATGATCCGCCATCCGGCTATATAATCAGGGCTTTTCTCACTCCCTTCTTCTATCTCTAGCTTTAAATCTTTATATAATAAGCATTCGATCAATTGAGTTCTTACTCTTTTGCCCTCGCCTTTGCATCATCTAAAGCTTAACCCTTACCGCTTAGGAAGGCATTATTAATATCCCCCTTTTACGTGCGACATAGTATAGTCGCGTTTTTCTAGATCTCTTTAGTGAGCTCTCTAGACTCTATACCACCATTTAATAGGCTCTATAGAGGCTAATTCGGAATCCACGGATTCGATAGACTCTTTTAGAAAGTAGGACTGAAATATGGAAGGGTGAGGGCTATTAGTTAACACATTGTCAATAGCTCAAAATAGAAAGATTGTTCTACTATGTTGCTTCAACAGTTTGTGAGTCGCCTGAGACCTGATAACGTCTAACTTTTACATAAATGCTAATATTGAACCAGCAAATTCAGAGATCGAGCAAGCTTGCGAGTCAGGTGAGTATCTCAGTTAACACGCTTTAACTTCACATGTTCGAAGTCATTTGTCCTAGTTTTAACAGTAACCTTGAACTCTCTCCAATTTGCTGGAATGAACGACCGATATGAAGATATTCCAGATACTCACAAGAAAACATTCGAATGGACCTTCGAAAGGCCGGAACTTAAATTTGTTGACTGGCTAAAGGGCGGCTGTGGAATCTGTTGGGTCACTAGGAAGCCCGGGAGCGGAAAGTCAGCACTCATGAAATTCATCCACGGCACCCAAAAACTCGTACCAATCTACCCGCCGGCATCGATAATGTTGTCATTGCTGGATTCTTCTTCCACAACCGCGGAGATAATGCTCTCCTCAAATCTCAAGCGAGGTTATACCGTGCTATCTTACACGCCATCTTGTCACAGCATCGTGGATTGATACCTCTGGTACTGTCAGAAAAACCAATGAGATTAAGTCCCAAGTTGCTCTGCCATCACCAAGCAATAGAGACCATTTGATGCAACTATCTACGACGGATTTGAAGCTTGCATCAAATTTCTGATGACCCAAAAGATATTTCGGTTACACATTTTCTATTCATTGATGGGCTTGATGAGTTTTCGGGTTCGCATGGGGATATTGTGGCCCTCCGGAGTGAGCTTGCTCCTGAGTCTGATGATTATCTTGTTCGAGTACAGCTTTGTCTCTCGAATCGACCAGAAAATGCATTCGAGAATATGTACAGTACATACAATATCCGCATCTCAGAATGCAAGACTTGATGCGACAGGATATCAAAATCTACGCCGCGGCCGAGTTTGAGAAGACGCGCAGCTGAAGCGAGTGGTTCTAGAGAATCCACCAACGTCAACACAGATAACAGAAGAGAATTGGAGAAGGCAGAAGGTGTAGGTTAAAGCCACCGGATGAATCTTTCTCACATGCATTGGCTAATAATGGATACATCGAGGTCTTTCTCTAGGTCACGCTCGTGGTGCGCTCGTTGATTGACGGACTGGAAGGTGGTGATAACATGGATGATCTTTAAAAATGATTTTCTTACCTTCCTGCCGGACTTGAACCTCTCTACCAACGAATGATTCAAAATATCCCGTCAGTATATCACTAACAAGCAGCTCAGTGGTTCCAGGTCATTCAGCATGTTGTCCAGCGTCTTTCCCTACTGGCTTTGTCCTTCGTTGGGGTTAATCCACTGCTAGCTCTTTCTGATGATAGCATACTCTCTGAGACCGACATTGAACGTCGGCGGTTGAATATTTCCAAACGACTGAAAAGTCGCTGTGCAGGTCTTATGGAAATCATTGCAATGCCGGAATCAGATACGGAAATTGTGGTAGGCCAGGCAAGCCATGATTTCAAGAAGCAACGAACCTTGCGCCCTCGAGAGTTCAGTTCATCCATTTGACGGTCAAAGAATTCTTACTCACCAAGAACATGGAGGAGTGGCTGAAAGCCCACCCCTTAATCCTCACATCCAAATTCTCAGCTCTGTATTGAAACAATTCAAAGTGACTGTTTAGCTAATACCCCTTAACTAATTAATTAATAATCCGGCAAAAAATTCTGCTGTTAGGAACTGTTATATGACTCTAGAGGCACGGGCTGACTTCACGCTAGCGTGACGTACTCCTAAAGTATATCTTACTAGCATCTCTCGCTTACTTATTTATAGGGGTTAAGCTGTCCCTTCTACCTATCCCCATATAGAGTAGAAGGGTAAAATTACTAAATCGTTGAACCTAACCTAATACTATGCCTTCACACTTCTTGATACCTCTGAAAGCGCTAGAGGTGATACGCGACGTGTTTTAGCCTTTAATTTATAAGATTCAATTATATGATATACTACTAATTAATCCATTTTATGGTGTCACCAATAAAATAGGAACGAATAGTGGGAAGAAAAATTTATGTGCAGAAAATGATGAATTTTATATATAAAAAAGTTTGCTAAACAGGTCCTTAGCCACAGCCAAACCCAGCCAAAGCCGGCTTTCAATAGGCTGGATGGAAGCCAACAGCCGACGATAATCTAGTCGCAATCTCCGCGATCGAGTCAAACTTCTCAGGTCGCGTTCTTCCCAAACCACATTCAGTAGCGATCCCATACTGCTCTATGACTTTAGACGCAGATGCCATTCTTTTTCGAGTTCCCTCTTCGTCACCGGCGTGCACAAGCCCCAAATACAGCTCGGTAGAACGCAGATCCAGACCTCCCAGTGGCATGAAGTACTCGACATCATCACGGTCTTTTGGAACCGGAAGATGAATCCAAGTGACTTTCCTATTAACATTCTTCAAGATCCCATCAGAGACCTTTGTGAGCAGTCCGGTGTCTTTGGGCTCAACAAAGTGCTTGTTTCCCATATCTCCGTAGCATAGATGATATCCCAATTCGACCTCAGGCGCAACCATATCGGATTGTCTTGCTATCCGCGCCATTATTCCCTCCCATTCTGGTTCAAAATATGGGTGAAAATGTGGCCAGTATGCACCCTCAAGGACATTTATCTCATTCGCAATGTCCCACTGGATTGCTAGATCCTGTTTGGGAATTTCAGTCTGAATTTGTTCCACCTCCTTCAGCAGAGCTTCCTCATAAAGAGGTTCGACGGCGAGTTGGAATCCATCTCTGATGAAAGCCATGACCGCCATCGCTGTCGGAATCGACACCTGAAACCTCAATCCATGCGGAATGACGCCTTCTTCTCTCAATTTCCGAAAGACAGCATAGGACTCGATCGCTGCCGCAGCGTAGCCAGGCTTCAATGGCGGCATGGACTTTACAATTGCCTCGACCTCAGATGCAGGCACTTCTGGCTGTGGAACATGATTGAATGAAGCATCATACTTTCGCATCACAGCGGGCGTATGCTTGAAGATTTCCCTTTGCCACGTAATGAAAAGTTGGCGACTGGCTGGCTCGCCATCTGGGATGCGTCGCAATCGTGAGGGGAAGCTCGCACAACACTTTCGAAATGCGTCCTCGGCCGTGGGGGCTCCACAAACACTCCCAACAAGATGAACACCAAGAACGCTCGACATTATTATGCGTATATCAATGACAGGATGCTAGCAGTTGCAACACAAAGGAACTCAGACTAGCGGTCGCAAAAAAAAATATATATTGGGGAAAGCCATTCTTAAAACTTGATGGTGATGTGGAGATCTTTACAGGGATGCCTCTGTCGGTCCCGATCGGCCCCAGACGAAAGGCCGAACATCGAGTCATGCTTGTACCTGGCCTTTACTTGACTGACATGTATTCATGCATTCAGGGAGTCATTTGGTCAAGGCCCTTGTGGTCTATGCAAGTTTTAGGAGATGAAAACCTGCTACGGAAGTCTCTCGTTGTACAATGAGGGTTGTCGGGCACAGATGCGTTATTCTAGCTGCCCTAACCGTATCACTTATCTTAATAAAGCAAGGAGTTTATGAGAATTTGCGTTATTGAAGTTATTTGGGCTCGAGTCCCTTTGCTTCTCGAGCACAATTATAAAGCAAAGAAGAAAATTGTTAGTGGAAATGAAGATTCAAGTAGAAAGTCTATATTAGGGCCTGTTTGATAAACGTTTTATTGGGCCACTTTTTCGACCTTTTCATTGGAAGTATTAAACAGCGTGAAGGCATAATATTAGGTCAGGTTCGACGAGTTAGCAAATTCTACCCCTCTACTCTATGTGGGAATGGTAGGCTATAGGAGTAAGGACGCCTTGACCCCATAGATAAGCGAGATATGCTAGCGAGATATGCTTTAGGATTGCGTCACGCTAGCGTAAAGTCAGTCCGCGCCTTAAGAGTCACATGACAGTTCCTAACAGTAAGGGAGAATTCCTCTCTCAGTTTTGCAATAGGCAGGTGGGGTGTCGAACTATTCTGATAACAGGGAGCCCATTCTAACTCCCATTAATCCAGCTCGCTAGGAGTTGATATTCTCAACAGTACTACCGGGGTAGGCCCGTCTTAAAAGCACACGGAGGACAGCTAGGTGTTTCGAGCTGCTGCGGCTTGGTGAGTGGTGGTGAGGTGGTGGAGACTGCATATGAATGATGGGTGAGGATAGGGAAGCACGAGGTGAGGCGAGGGTGAGCAAAGTAGCGAGGGGTCACGTCCACTGATGCTTGGCAAGCACGCAAAAATCGTCAAGATTCAGGTTAAACAACAGCTGGTTATCACGCGTCAGTCCTAACCTGCACGAGATCTGTTTCTGTTGGGAAAGGTGAGCACGGCTGCTTTATCGGCAATATTGGGTGAGTTAGGTGAGTTAAGGTGGGGCGGAGGTGGGAAACGGTGACTCAAAGGGGAAGCAGGAATGTGAACGGGGCCTGGACCATTCAGCTAGGGGATCTGTTTCGACTCCTCGGGTGCAATTTCTGTCGCCAGCTAAAATTAGAAAAAGTTCAAAGATTGCTTTAGGAGCCCACTTTGGCTCCCTTGCGACTAGGAATCCTCAGAACCACGTTGGACCACTGCCAGTCAAATTTTGTAAATTACACAACAGCTGTATGCACCGCACCAATCGCTAACCACTACTTCAACATCTGTAAGATACTACTAAGCGGTGACGGGGAGAATTTTCAGGGGCAATATGGGCCTGCAAAGTATGGCTCTTGGCTTGAAACTTGCTAGAGAGCTGCTAATATGTTCCGCTGTCTGTTGTGACTACCTCAAACTATCAAGTGCCCACAGCCGAGGAGCATTGTGAAGACAAAGAATGCCACGCGCAGCACTTGGTTCGATTTGTAGGCATATGCGCACCAAAGTGCGAGCTGCTGCGTAAATACAAATTTGGCTGACGCCTATGGTGAACAACACAACCACCTCTTTTAACCAATTAAGCTGGTCGGTGGAGCTAACCATTCTCGCTCCCCTGTTAAATTTATAAGGCAGCTCCGTAGGTTTACCCAAGTGCGTTGAATGCCATCTCCATAATGTTTGTCAGCCGAACGTTTCACTGGACCTCATAGGTCACCTTTGCTCCGGAAAAGAGCAAAAGCTTGGCCAGTAGACTATGACCCTCTGCCTGAGCTGCTTGCAAGGCATTTCCATACTTCCCCCCTTGCGTATTGACCTCAGCACCACAATCTAACAGAAACAGAGCTATTAGTTGATGACCGTTGGCGGCAGCGGCTTGAAGCGGTGTGCCAAAGTCACCTCCCTCAGTATTCACATTGGCTCTAGCTTGAATCAGCGACTTGACCATATTCTCGTTCCCTCCCGCAGCTGCGAGGTGCAATGCAGTGCCATACTTCGGAATAGTAAGGTTGACATCGGCACCTCGAGAGATCAGCAACTCAGCAATATCGAAGTTTCCTCCTTGGATCGCCATGACGAGAGCACTTCCGTATGGCTTGAGGCGCGCATTGATATCAAAGCCACTGCTTAATATTTGCTCCAAAATTTTCCGTCTCCCAAGGTAGCTCGCACTCTGCAAGATGTTGCCAAAAATGCCAAGTTTGAAGACTGAGAAAATAATCAAATATGAAGGAGTTTCCCGCTGAGACGGCCGCCATCATGGGACTGCTTCCGCCTAACCATCCAGGAGCGTTGATGTCGGCCCTTCCTTCAGAGACCAAATAATGTACAAGTTCGAAATAGTTCTTAGCTGCTGCACATTGTAGAGCAGTCCCCCACATGTCGTGTTTTGAATTGACATCGGCTCCGTTCTCGACCAAAAATTGGACTAGCGGTAAAGAGGAACAAGACGAAACTACCGCATGGAACGCGCGATTGATAGGTGCCCCACGAAATTTATCCTTCCCTTCCTTTTCAATTATCCACCGAAGAAGGTGCTGGTTTTCATAGTCCGTGGCCACATTGAAAGCATATTGACCGTCGACTTCCCCACACAAAACAAGGAATTCGCATATCTTTACTTGGCGGGCACCGAGAGAATGCAGATAGGCCCCTTCCACTGCGAATCTCCTCTTAGAAACGTCATCGATCCCACAAAGTAGTAACACAAGAAGATCCTGTTTTCCTGTAGTGGAAGCGAATTTGATTGCCGTGGTGATGTCGTATGAGAAACCGTCAAAAGTGGATGACAAAAGAATGGATACCAGGGGGATAAATCCACATTTGCATGTATCCCATAACGCAGAATGTTCGCTGATACCCTCTTTAAGGAATTTTTTTACGCTTTTGATGTCGTTTTTGGATACAGCATCCCTGAACAGCAGCTTGTTTTGTGTGCGCCGGATATTTTGACTTTTTTTCAAAAGATAATTTGCGACGCCGGTATGGCCTCGACATTGAGCAAACTCTGTGGAGCGCTCTAGAATTGCCAGTTTTTGGTCATTCGCGAAAAGGGAAAAGCTCGACTCCTCTACCAGGTATCTAACAACTTCCAGGTGGTTGTTGAATGCAGCATAATCCAAAGGCATTTTACCTTGGCTGCAAGGAGACCAAATCCTTGTCGAAGATGAAGTCAGAGTACGAAGCAGCCGCTTATTCCCAATCATTGCAGCAACATGAGCTAAGCTTCTCCCACTAGGACCAGGTATGTCACAGTCAACACCTTCTTGTATCAAACGAGAACAAGTCATGTAGTCTTGACGTGCTGCAGCTTCAAAAATCATTGGCGAGACATGTCGTTCCTCGCTCAACTCAGCCAACCTCTTCAAAATTATATCTTTACTAGAGAACGTGGCTATTGCAGCTGTCGGACTCGGAGTATTGGAGACCGGTGGTGTATCACTGATATCAGAAGCAGGTAGAATTTGCTCAGCATCGCGTTCCACAGCCATATCGCACGCATTTACTGCTGATATTTTGTCGCTGTCCTATGCATGTCAGAGGGATTTTCAAGTGCGGCTTGCTGAAGCCCGGGAATCTATTTTCTTACAAATAACATAAGCAGAGCTTCAATCTTGACTTGGAAGATTGATAGGAAGAGCCGGAAGCTATGCAGGATGAGCCCAGTACCAACAAGCAAAGTCAACAGAGGTTGATGATAGGCCGAGGCGTCCAATCCCGAAAGTCTTCCTGAGATCTGTCCTACGAGAGAATGAAATCCGCTCTCGATATCGCTTAGTTGAGTCTTCCGGTCATCTAGTGTTATCATCGATGAGTGTCTGCTCTAGCATATGTTAGGGCCTGTTCGCACCTTTATTTTGATTTACGGAATAGAGGTAAGGCATGGTCGCAATTTTCATAATGGAGGGGTGAAAGGAATAGGATCGCAGAACGAAAAAGGGAGCAATTATAGATAGAAAATAAGACGAATCGACAACTGTTCCCGTGCTAAATACTAATGATGATTTGGATTGAACGTTCTAAACAACTACCTGAAGGTTTCGGACAGTCCTGCAACGTGAATTCGTATCGCGGAGGCTAACTTTTTGGAAACAATAACCGCCCGAGCCGGCGCTAACCTCGGCCCCTGATTACCGAAAATGCTAGGCTGATCCTTGGTGGACATCTGACCCCCTTGCTAGCGTTGTTAGATATTGCTACTATTCCCCTTTCTGAAAACAGGCACTTCCTGCTTTTCTAAGGCGGAGAGTTAAAGGAAGGCCTCTGAGTGGTGAGACACCCGGCCTTGGCTTCTATCAAAAGCGTCGTTCGTTACTGGCCATTTGCATCTTCCCCATTCCCTACGGATCAGAACAGGCAGGTTTTGACGGGCATGAAGGACAGAGAACAAAATACGTTGTATACTTGCAATATACTGTACGTACTAAACTGAGTTCTTGTAGTAGTCTAATGCAACTGTTGTCCAACAATCAAGGCAACGTCCAAAATGTCACGCTGCCGATACAACCCTAAATTCTCTCATGAAAGAAGTGGAAGTCAATTCAGACTCAACCGGGACGCAGCTCCTACAATCGAACCCTGCTCAACGCCGCACCCTCGTACGTCGCCGTCACATTCGTCGAATTCCCACTCCCCGAGTCCGGTATCGCGGCATTAACACCCGGCACATACGTCCTCCTCACCGGACTCATCCCCAACACCTGTCCACCCGCATCCAACGTCTCCGCATACTCCCACGCCGCAACCACACTAGCCATGAAATTCGTCTCAAATCCATTCTTTACCGCGGTCCCAAGCTCAGCCATATCACTCGTCTAACTCGCGCCTCCAAAGAACTTCCAGCTCGCGATCTCGGTTGCGCCGTTCCAGGAGACGTAGAATGTGGTTGTAGATGAGGAGGACTTAGAGGGAGCGTACGTCTAGATAGCGGGCGTGGAGTCTGGGATTCCGACCCAGTGGGCTTTGAAAGCGCGATAGGAGGAGGCGACTTAGTATGTGCCGAATTGTGCTTGCATTATGAGTGTCCCGTTGGCAGGGTGCTCAGAAATGTAAGGCTGGATACCCCAGCCGGCGAAGACGTTCGTGTTATTCAGAACCTGGGTGTTGCCTTGGCTGGTGGACTGGATTATGGTGCTCGTGCTGTCGGAGATTTGGTACTGGGAGAGGAGTGTGACGGTCATGAGGTCGGTGTTGACGGCCATAATCATTGCGGCGGAGGTGTCGGAGAAGAATTTATAGCCCTCGGAGCCATTGTCGAAGAGTGAGATGATCATGGTAGTTGAGTTTTGGGAGTGTAGGCGAGCGTAGTGCTGGAAGGCGAACGGGAAGTATTGTTGGTGAAGCCGGAAAGAAGAATTTGTTCATCATGCCGTTCATTTTCCAGATTAAGGAGCCGTCGGTACCATTGATGTAGAATAGAGCGCAAAGGTAGCGGCTTGAGATGAAGTAGTTGCCCGTGGCATCTTTCTCGATTGAGTTCAAGTGGCTTGTTGGATTGTTAGTGCATGCTATAGAAGCTAGGTCTTGAAGTCCTCACAAGTAATCCTAAATTGTTGAAACTGTGTCCCTAGAAAGTGTGCTGGTTGCTGCCGTAGGTGTTATATGTTTGGGATGGCTGCGACTCAGCATGGCCAGGGACACTCAAACAGAACATCGCCAGTTGCAACATCAATCTCTTGAAAGATTCCCTCGACGACTCAACCCCAAGGTTGATCAACTCCATAGCTTGTGAGATCAAACTGTGCCGGTTGGAAGATGGTCGTGACAGCAGTTTTGCCACCATTAATGACGCTGAATTCATGGACATCATTTGGTGCTCTGCCAAGACCCGAGGACACTGTCTGGACAGTATTGTAGTTGCTGTTCGTGATGATTCCATGTCCGCGGTTTCCGTCAGTCTGATCGTTTCCGGTGAAGTAAGTTAGGGTTCGCTGCCCATTGTACTCTGCAACTTTAAGATCATGTGCGTATTCTCCAACCAGTTGAACCATACCCAGTGTAGATAGGATTCTGTAACGTATTAGTAAGGGGAGACAAAATTATCCAGACGAACGACTTAAACCGCTTTGATCGAAGACGTAGGGCCCATCATTGCCTCCATCGAGTTGACTGAGGCCATTTCGGAGAATTAAATTTGTGGAAGAGTTGGAAAATATTGTCAACGAACGTGCCAAATGGATCGAAGATTGCTGAGGCTGAAGAGACCTAAATGTATTCGCGTTCTCATTTATATTTACAGCTCCATCCAACATTCGGTTCAATCTCGCAACGGTTACTTCTCGCAGACGTGTACGTTGTAGCGTAGGTCCTTTCAACCGCGCCGCGGAATGTACCAGAAGGCGAATATGAGATGCAGTAAGCATATCGCAGTAATAGGACTCTCAAAAGAGCTTCGAGGCCATCATCGAGCTGCTAATTGGCGCCGTCTGAGGCTCATCCTTACTCCGCTCGCATTGTTCTCCATGTTGAACATGTCCTTGTGGGTACGCAGAGACGGATATTGGCGTCGATGAGCTCCGTTATGCAGGACAAGGAAGGGATCATCATGTCGCCAGCTTTTCGAAATTAAATCGCTCTTGAGAAAGGGGCCGTCGGCTTCTTATGCTTGCTGATGCGAGAAGATTGACGAGTGAGGAATCCAGATCGTGAGAAAAAGTATTTACGACATCAAGAAGGCGTAGCTTTTTGCATGCAGGGCACAAAGACTTCGGATTCGAAGTATCGATGTCAATGGGTTAAAGCATCTCCCCACTGAAGCTCGCTAGCCAGAAATGGCATGCTGTGCGAGGGGCTTGGGTCATGATCAGCCACCGCCACGAGCAGGAGCAGGACTTGAGCTATCAACGCCTTTCGCCATGTGAAGATGGAGCCTTCTTTCGAAGGAAGTGTCGGCCCCTCGAGAAAGCCTTGCTGCAGAAGCTTTGGAAGTCTCGTGACTGAGCAGCAGTCGGAACTTGGGTGCTCTAGTTATACACCCTTCCAAGTGTCCACTAACAGCCAATGAATAAACCAACGAATAAAGAAGATGTAAAGGAAGATAAAGAGGTTCGGTGTTTTGAGTTTCGCAACTCGAAAGCCTAGCGTCTTCTAGAGAAGAGTTGCTAGTTGTATTTGTAGTTGTGGCGGCCCCTATTTGAGTTGTTCGAGAATCTTTAATCTCGTCGAATTTCGATAAGATGATTCAACATATGATTTGGGAAGGTAGAGAGCACAAAACCAGATGAAATTTGAAACACAACTAAAGGCAACACAGAGCTTCTTGTTTGGGCGAGAGTTCAATCCATCGCCGCCTTAAATAGGAAATCAACCGCTTCCCACATGTTGCAAACCCAACTTGGAAGAGAGCAAGATATTAGACCAAATCGTTACAAAAGGCTGGCGCGGCTTGAGCAACAAGGAGGACACTACAATGTTGTGGGCAACAAGATGCCGATAGGCCCTCAGAGATTCGAACGCAGTAATCCACCACCATATCAGCACCACTCGCCATACCGACACCACTGATTAACAGCGTCACATCCATCTCGCATGCGACAACTCGTTTCGTTGCCCTTGGGCTTGTAGGAGATCTCGTTCTATTCATGGCACAAAGGATTTTTACATGCCCCAGCGCCTTCAATGCAATCAAATATACAAGTCCATTCGACACCATCGTATTATCCGGCTCTGTTAATCTTGTTCAATTTTCTCGCAGTGTAAATCTGGCAGATCATCAGTATAACCGTCCTCCCCCGGCGCTCCAAACAACATACCTGTGAACGTGTCCGCTGTCCTCTCACTGGCAGACCCATAGCATGCCGCCGTCCTCTATAACTTCCCATATTCCTCAATCGGTTCAGGTTATCCCACAGCTTCCTACGCAGATCGTTCTCGATGGTCAAGCTTGATAGTTCGTTGTTGATGGCGAGAATCGTCTTGTTGGGTATCTCTCCGATTTTGGCGCGGGGGAAAATGGAGAACTTGGCAAGGATCTTGGCTGATTGCTCTGCTCCCACGCCGTAGAACTTCTGTAGAGCTTTCTGAAAGTAAAAGGTCAGTTAATCGTCGATTGCGCTGAGAAACCGGAGACAATCATACTACCACGAGGACGCTGTCATGGTAGCTATTGCCGAGAAGGAAGACCTAAAAACTGTCAGCTTCTTGTTCGCGCAGGTGCAGAGACACCTTCAGCTCACCATTGTGACACCAGGAGATACTTGGCCCTCCTGCAATCAATTGACTTGAATGTCGTCGGTCTCGAGATTCTTTTGGTGTTGTCGAGAATCTCGAAAAGCATTGACCATGGCACGTGACATAGCGCTAAGCTAATCGACACCTCTCCGAAACTCGAAGCTCGAGCTGTGATCCCTTGTCCCCTCATTAACTCGAAGGTGCCAACGAACCTTTTTCATAAACAATCAACAACCTCAATTTTCGCTCAATTGGCTCCCAAGATGTTCACACTTCAACGTTTCGTAGTCTCAGTACTACTCGTTCTCACCATCACTTTCGTCTTCTTCGCCCAGACTGCACAAGCTGTGAAGGGTCCCAAGATTACCCACAAGGTCTACTTCGAGGTCAGCCATGGCGACGAGCCTATGGGTACCATTGTAATGGGTCTCTACGGCAAGACTGTCCCCAAGACCACCGACAACTTTAGAGCTTTGGCTACCGGAGAGAAGGGCTTTGGATATGAGGGTTCCACCTTCCACCGTGTCATTAAGAACTTCATGATCCAGGGAGGAGACTTCACCAAGGGCGATGGCACTGGTGGAAAGTCAAGTACGCGCTTTGGAAGCATTCGAGGATCTGCAAGCTAATCGATGGCAGTCTACGGCGACAGGTTTCCAGACGAGAACTTCAAGCTGAAGCACTCCAAGAAGGGTCTCCTCTCCATGGCCAACGCCGGAAAGGACACCAACGGCTCTCAATTCTTCATCACTACCTCCACCCCAGGGTACGTATACCTTTCGCAATCGCCGGTCCATCTACTAACCTGACCCAGCCACCTCGACGGGAAGCACGTTGTTTTCGGTGAAGTCCTCGAGGGCTATGACATCGTCGAGAAGATCGAGAATGTCGCCAAGAACCCAGGAGACAAGCCAAAGGTTGCCGTCAAGATCACAAAGAGCGGAGAACTCCCAGTACCAGAAGAAGGTATCCACGTGGAACTATAAAGTACTTTCTTTTCTAGCAAAATGTGCTGTTAGCTCTTTGGTTGGTGGACTTGCTGATAGCTGGCCGCTGTACAGATCAATACGGCAAAGCCGAGTTCCAACCAGGCATGGAAGAAGTCGCCGAAGTCCCCATTGCGGCTTCCACGTCTGCCGCCGTCCCAGCTGCCACTTCCACTCCCGTTGTCCCCGTTATCTCAACCCCAGAGACTGATGTCACCGCGGCTGAGGGCTACACGCTTTTGCAGAAGGGATTGTTCTTTGCGGTTATCATGGGATGTATTGTGGTCTATTTAAGAATGAGCAACAAAAAGGCGAAGCGATATCAAGAGAAAAGCATGGCATGACAGGGATTTGGTAGAATATACTGCTCGCATTCATCTTCACACTTAGTCCAATTTCTTTCGCCCACATGGAACGTGCTTTCTAGGAGGCGAGTGCCATACTTGCCTATCCCGCTTCATCTCTGATCTGCGCCACAACTGTTCTTACCGGCGTCTTATCAATCAGCCTCATCCTTCAAAAGTACAAGTACTTCGTCCATGACGTATCTTGTCTTGCGGTACTTTCTCGAGACGACTTTGATCTCCTATTGGGTTCATGAGATGTCAATCAAGTATGAGCGCCTCACCACCAGCTGAAAGCTCAGCTCCAACCCTAGATATCATACATCATACGGCTACAAAAGCTCAAGCGTTGGTACCATTACGAGAACAGAAGGATGCAGTGGACCAAATCACACAGTCAGAGCCAATTGAGCTTGAGATAATACAAGTTGTACAGGCACCCAAATCAGAAGACCCCGCGGCCACACCTCCAGCAGAGGTTCTGCCTGGAAAGTCATATATAAAGGCTGGAGACTTTACTTCTTAACTTTTGGGTTAGTAAGTAGCTTTTATTCAAAAAATAAAAATAAAAATAAAAATAAATTGGCTTATTTACTATATAACAGCCTATGTCTCAGTCTCCTTGTCAGGGCACCGGTTCAGAAACTTACCCTAACTCCCCACTATATCATGTGATCCGCTATCCGGCTATATAGTCAGGGCTTTTCCCATTCCCTTCTTCCATCTCTAGCTTTAGATCTTTGTACAATAGGCATTCGATCAATTGAGTCATTACCCTTTTGCCCGCGCCTTCACACTTACGAAGGATGCTCAGCCTTCTTAAGGAGTGCGATGCACTTCTTAAGCCACACGATACATCAGCATAATCTGTCACTTTGATATGGTTACTAGCTGGCCGCACCTGAGCCTCTCTGCCACTTCGCTCCCAGGTTGGCGGTCATTTTAAGAATGCTGTTGGAAGCCACGGTCGAGGAACTAAGATTACTACAGTTTAAGCTGCTAAATTCGGCTGGTTTAGTAGCTGGTTTATGCAGCCTCAACCGCTCGCTAAGACTCTGCCCCATGGCTCCTCCTCGTTGTTCGTGTTATAGCACTAATTGCTGTTCTCGAGATGGTAAACGTTGCTATTAATTTGTCTCATCTTGTCCAGCCGTCGCTTCTCTCTTTGCGGCTTTCCCTTCTTACCGTCGTCGCCCTCATTGTCCTCTCTCATCGCTACTTCGTCTACGTCCTGTAGTCGTCAGTCTTTGCTGCTCTACAACAACCTAGTCCTGCTCATAATACAGGGTGCTACATCCTAGCTTATCTAATCTGCCGTCGCCAATTCCACCTTGGTCATTCTCCTGAACAATCTAAGGTGACGGCTCAGCAGAGAGACGTGATGTCGGATATTTCAGTACCGAAACGGTATTCTTACCCCTTATTTTAGTGCCACGCAAGCCCTACCCCTTTCGGCTAGCTAGGACTTCTTTTCTTAGGTCTCATTGACTAGAATTATCACTATATATACCCAGTCAGTCCTTACATAGATATCCAGACATCTTTTCCTTCGCATTCAAAACTATTCAACAATCACGTGACTATCTGCTCGATACGTGAAGTATATGATCTGGGTGTGCTAGGCGACAGAGATTTCTTGTACTCGGCTAGGGCTAATTCCAAGACTCTGCCAAGATCTTTATATTCACTCGATCCTTCAACTCCCTTGTCCAGAGGCTTGGGAAGGGAAAGCTTAGACTCCTCTTATAAGCTTCGAGTGATGTTGCCAATTTCTTACAAGTTAATCTAGCCTTATGATAGCGAGCAATATGAAGTTAAGAAACTGAGTAAAATAAGTCAGTCCCCATCATTAGTTTTATAGCCAAAAGTATGGCATTAACCTATAATCAAAGTACGATCATCATTCTCAATAGAGCAAAAAGGTTGAAAAAGAAAACGAACGTACTCACGGACGTCTCTTTTCTTTCCCACTAAGCAGCGTTGAGAAAAGTCAGAACCACAAAGGTAAAGAAAGCCCTCGAAGGTTAGCTCTACTCCACAGAAGACGGGAAGCAGCAGCTAAAGAAACACATAAACTGCTTGCAGTTACTTTTCCATCCCTAAAATACCGCGTTCCGCAATCCCCGTCAAATTGAAACCCCTAACCTTCATTCGGCCCGGGATCATGATTATCACAACCATAATAATAGTCTATACTCACAAGACACCCATTCCCAAAATGCTTTCTCCCGCAAACCGAACATTTCCCAATATTCCTAATATCCTGGTACGCATCCCACATATCATCGCCGGTAATCTGGCAATTAGCGCCGCTCTCGTCAGTGCCTCGGATCTGCACCGAGCATTTAAATTGCTCCCAATTTGCCCGGCAATTTCCGGAAATAGCGAGCGATGCTCCGTTTGAAGTGTAGATTTTGGAGCCGCGTTCCATATTATTGACTGCTTCGTCGCACCACTTAACGTTTGTAGTACTACAGAGGGTTTCGCCTTGGCAGTCGTATGGCGCCTTCTCGATGCAGGACGCGTCATTATTAGGGGCTAAGTCGCCCCAAGTGATTGGGCATGGCAAGAAGGCGTTCGACAGCGATCCGTAGCCCTCGGCTTGAACAACAAAATAGTTAGGATCCACGGTCGAGGTGCCGATAGGAAGGTTCCACGTGTAAGTATAGCCGTTCCGCTCGACTTGGACGTTAGCCCAACTACCTGTCTGTGTCCACGCCCACGGGTAGTCCGTTTCAGTTCCAGTTAAGTTAGCGCCACTATACTTGTACAGTGTCTGGTCCTCGAGCATATAGTGGGTGCAGACATGGTCCCAGGCATTGTAGTTTATTGGCCATGCTGGAAGGGAGCAGGCTGTATCAGGGTACGAGATAAAGACGCGAAGAAAGGCGTATGGAATGAGGATATCCGCCTGATAGGTAGTCGACGTAGCTGATGACGAGGTACTGACGTTGACCACAGTCTGGCCGCTCTGCAGGCTTAGGGTGTCGGAATACACCGCAGTCGAAGCTGACGACTCGCTCCCATCTCCGCCTGTAGAACGTAACGAGAAGGCCAACGACGAGGATCCCGGCTGAAGGTTGCCGATAGTGACCCGAGACATCGTACCTGGAAGGCGAGCAATTTCCTTCTGCCCAAGAAATACCGCGAACGCAAGTGGAATATCTGAGCTAGAGGTTACCCAGCTGAGGCTCACGGAGGAATAGTCGAAGGCGGTAACGCTGAGCCCGCTCGGCTGAGTCGCAAGACGTCCGTCGTCTGGAAATGGGAGAGGATCCGCAAGCAGCGGCTTGCCGCCAGCGACAGCGTTGATGAGAGTCTGCATATAGGCGTCGTCGGGAAGGGTATCGTACGGATTGGGCAGGTTGCCATCAGTGATATCGACCAGGCCAGCTCCGCGCACCAGGGCCAGCGCAGCAACGTCAGCCGCGTTCGCCGCCGGCACATTGAAGATAATGTGCTAGATCTTGTGCGGGTCGCTCGGGGTCCAGGGGTATGCGACGTAGCTGTTAGTGTACGTCTCGTAGTCACTCTCGAAAGTCATAAGCGTGTCGGCGCTACTCAGCGTTAGTCAGGCGTTATATAAGAGCTATAGATAAGTACATACCTATGCTCAAAACACTGCGGCATCGTCGCGTCCGGGTTAAGCACAGTAAAGGCTCCAGGGTACTTACGCTTAGTGGTCTCGCTGATAAGGCGGTATAGCTCCAAATATTGGTTATCCAACCCGCAATCGTTCCAGCCCTCATCGAAGATGTCGGATATTTCGTTACCAAAACGGTATTTTTACCCCTTATTTTAGTGCCACACAAGCACTACCCCTTTCGGCTAGCTAGGATTTCATTTCTTAAGTCTCCTAAACTGGGATTATCACTATATATACTCAGTCCATTTTTCTATAGAAATGCAGACATCTTTCCCTACACAGTTTCGAACATTCAACAATCACGTGACTATCTGCTCGATAGTGCCGTACCCATACTAGTAGCGCGTACAGTCCTGCCACTATAGCGCCTTGAGCCAAAGGATCCTCGGAATAGCCCTCAAATCACTAGATACATCCTTCTAATATGTAACGGCCGCGGATCAAACTCCTTTCGAGGTCGTATGATCTCCCTCCGCGCAACCGTCCGCTTTAGCCTGCCTGTTTGTGACCCATTCTCCCACCGCTGGGCGTTTCTCTCCTTTGCTATTATCCTGAGGTAAGAATGAAGGGCGTATAGATTTATATTGTAAATAATTATCGCTTGGAAAGGATCTTTTAATCGCCTGTTCCGACAACGAAGTGTAGCGAATAAACTAGAGCTACTCGGTCTAGTGAGCATAATCTTACAACAAACACTTCCAATCTCTGCCTCAGCTGAAAATGTTTTATTATTTCCAAAGCTATGTAGAATTGTCCGTTATGGATGCTAAGTATTTTGAAAAGCTTTTGTGCAGAAGGGTCATTCTTGCATAAGGACTTAAATACAACCCCCGTCGTTCAAGGACTTTTAGGAGGGGAAACATAACAAGCCACCTTCCAATCAACAAGTCAATCATCTTGGGCCTCGTCATAGCGCCTCCACATATCCTCTAGCATTTCGTGTCTCTTGACCGCCCACTCAAAATCCGGGCACCATTCCCCTTTTCGGAAAGCCTCGTAGATCTTTGCGATACTTTGCGCCGGTAGCGGCAACTCATCCCACTCGTTCTTCTCTGGTGTCAAGATCTTCACCTCTCTAGTCTTTGCGTCAAAGAATTCCAACTTGGTATCTGGGCTTCCAATCATCATGGCCCAAGAGGAGATCGAGGTAAGTCGAAGCTCTCCGTCATCTCCTTGAATCCTCCAATCAAAACTTGGCGCTCCTGGAAACGGAGTTCCGCCCCTGAGATGAATTGAGACTGGCGCTCCAAAGGTCTCAGAAATGCCTTGAAACATGATTTGGTCGGGAACTGTGTTCAGTGCTTGTGAAGTGATTACTTTATTCCCCTGAGCAGGATCGATAATGTCTTTGAACTTGTGGCGGTTGACAAGTAAACTGTCCCAGGTCTTGAACTCTCCAAGTACTATTTCCCAGCTTGGTCAGAATCATGGTCTGTGGCGTCAGAAGGAACTTACCTGCGGTGATAAATTCAATCTCATGTCCAAATTGCACCTGCATCATGTTCCCTCCAATCTCTCTGTCCAGAAAATATCTCACATTCTTCACTTCTGTTGGTCCTCCATTACCTTGACTCGAGAGAATGTTGCTGCTCAGCACTTTCCCCAGCTTTCCTTCGTCAATCATTCTGCGCATCAATTTCATGTAGGGTGGGAATGACCCTTGAATCCCGACCATTGTTTTCACATTGTACTTCTTGGCAAGGGCATTCATTTCTTGAGCGACGGCGAGATTTTTCTCAAGTGGCCATTCGACGAAGACATCTTTACCAGCTATTATGCTGGAACGCACTGTCAGGAAGTGCTTGTCGACGCGGACTGAGCAGACGACGAGGTCAATGTCTGGGTCTGCAGCAAGGTCTTCCTTTTTGTCAGCAGCTATATCAATTTCGTTTTCGGGGTTGCCAACCTTCCGGTTTGCCATAGGCTTTCGTCTCGGGAGGCAGTTCATATCGTGCAATAGCCGATTTTGCTGACTGAACAGAGCTGTTGAGCAGTGCGGTGATTTTGTAATGCGGTGATACCCTCAGGTACGGCAAGTGCGCTTTTGGTGTCCATGATACACCTTCGTACTCCTCAGGCGGAGCACCAGAGAGGCCAACGAGGCCAACGCGGATGGACTTGCTTGACATCGTGGACAAGATGATTTCAGGGTATTGATTCGCAGAGAATATACGAGCAACAAGAGCTGTGAGCTTTGCATTTATACCATCTCAGTAAGTTATTAATTCAACATTCAAAGCTAAGCAAAATCGGCAAGATATATAATCGAACGAAGCAATGAACTCGATGAAGTCTTTCGTGATCAGGGGGGCGAAGCGCTAAATCCACGCCAGATCCTATGCATCGCGAGAGGCCCTACTGAGTATGTGCATTTGAATTATTAAGCAAACAACACTCGTCAGATGATTTGCAATCGTTATATTCAAAAGTCTCCGTAAAGTCTCCGATAATAGGTGCATCTTTCCCCCGGACATTCTGCGGCCAATTGTTCGTAAAGGTTGGGCCAACAAGGTTTTTATACCTTTTCTGTTTCTTACTTGTGCAAAATGTTTATAAATATCAAACATGAGAAACATATCTTCAATTGGATATTGACTTACGTTGACACTAAACTAATCTGATTCATCAGCTTGACAGTTCAAGGAAGTTACAGAAGTATTGAAGGTATTATTCTAGCGACTCGAAAACATAATACCCTTAGAAACCAGCCATGAGATCTAACGACCTATCTGGATTTGACAAGTCTCGAAGAGTATTTTCTCACTTATTCACCCGAAAGTCTATATCCGCCGATTTTCAAGCTCCCCGAAGTAAATCGGCATTGCTGCACCATTCTCCATCTCTTCAGTCTTGCTCTTGTTCTCCCCTTCCACGTTCACCATCGTCTCCACCCCCCACGGCCAACTTCATGCTCGCCTCTGGATGTATATCCGTACCCCTTTTCCTTTTCCTTCTCTTCTGCTTTTTCCTCCTCCTCTTCCTCCTCTTCGTCTTCCCCATCGTCTCCCCCATTATCGTCATCGTCGTCGTGGTCGTCGTTCGGGCTTCTAGTGCTTCTAAGTATATCTCAGCTACTAAACATCACTCGGTGACCATTGTATCTCTATTCCCTAATCTATGCGAGCCGTATTCATTCACGGATTGGCAGGAGATATATCACAGCATCTGAGGAAAGTTGAGCAACTGCACATATATGTTAAGCTCGGAAAACAATCTCACTGCGTTATATCTGCCCAGTTAGTGTGCATTTGGCTCTAGGCCTTCGCTGAAAAATCAAATTTCGGCGATGCAAGATTGAAGTTATACTAGTTTGAAAGCTTATGATCTCATTGCAGCCTGACAAGACGATCTCGGAGTGTGCACAGATGACGTGTAAAACGAACGAAAAGCTTGCGCTTCGAGGCTCTCGGATTTTGAGGGCCATCCCATTAGAGTTCAGCCAGATCAAGTTGTTTCGAAACGAAGGTGACGACCGAGAGAAAAAGAAGACTCGCAGAATGGAAGCCCGGCACTTGTTCGAGTGATGAGGATTCGAGGAAGAAAATAAATGGGCGAGTTGCTAGGAGGTGAAGGACTAAAGTGACATTGTAAAATAATGAACAGACACACAGACAAGTGCGGATCGGGAAGGGCACAAATAAAGTATTGGACTAGTGACTGAAAAAAGAAACCGAAAACCCCAGCCACCGATGCGAAACCTAAATCTTTTATGCTTAAATCACCATTAACAGTGCAAGCGACTCTGGGATACTTCTCCAGCAAGCAAGAGATAATGCCGAAAGAAAGCGTGATGGAGTGGGAAAGAATTTCTTGGGAATTGTAAAGTCCAGTTGATTGGATTGAAACTCTGAGCCAGTTCAATTAAGATCGTCTTCGCACCGAAGTCGAGAGCGGGTCGAGCAGAAGTCTGCGATTGACAGCCTTAGCCTTGATCCACAGCAGTTAAGATCTTTTTGATGAGGATCGTATTTTTATGCTGAAGGCCCTCTCTTTACTCTTGGGATTGTGGAGAAGAACGGCTCCGGAGAAGAAGTTTGTGGGCAAAAGTACTCTGGTCTCGGCACTCGCAGGTGGCGGCCCAAACTTGAGAAGAAAACCAGGTCTTCATATACCGACTACTTAACGTACATATTGCTATAGGACAGAGTTTCAATTTCGTGAGGTTGACTAGATAGTAATTGTACCTCTCTGTTTACTGTAAACCCAGATGGGTATAAATTCTCCATTTTATGCGTAGTGAGAGGCGCAAGCCTTGCAACAATTATGCCGCTTCGCCTTTAATGTTAGCCCCTTCATCAGCCTCCAATACCCATTTTAGCTATAGTTATACGGATCTTCTGTTAGGTAGAGGCAGTAGTTCATCTAACTGAAGTAACTACAGCTTGGGAGACTTTGGACAATATATGATGAAAAATGATGAAAGAACATAGAATGACAGCGTTTTCCGAAGCGACGGCAGTATGAAAGACAGAAGGCTGGTAGGAATGGAGGAGGCAGCAGTTGAAGGTAATTACAGAGACCTGTGCTGTGGGAAATGAAGACATGCTGCCCTGAAGTGCTTTCACAATCCAGACAATGTAATATTGGCGATGTGGATGCCTAGAACAATGACGTGTCTGGGTTAAGGAGGTGATCTTTTTATAGTGGTGAGATCTTGCTGCTGTAAACTACAATTACAAGTGAATCCCAATTATCTTGCCCTCCTTCATAATCTTCGAGCTTTTGAATAGTTACGCCTTGGCTGTTTGAAAACCCCTAATTAATGTGAACGAGAAAGCATGAAAGAATTAAACTTGCACGTGATATTGAGATAGGAGATAAGCAATGTTAATTAGAAGAATTTTATTAAGTGCTCATATATTTAAAGTTCAGTGAAAATAGCACTAACCAGGGGAGGGGCAGGACATGAGCAACAGCGAAAGCAGCAGTAATACAGATGTCAATGAAATTAGAGATGACAACAGGAAAAAGAGAACGTGCAAAAAGAAGATTGGTTGCAGTACAGATGAAGAGCTGAAAGCGCGAAAGTGGCCTTCCACCAGGGATCCAAGAAATCAATGTAAAAGCCTATGGGATTGTTACAACTCAAGCAGCAGCAATAAAACCACTGCAGAGAAGCCATTGCTGAATCTGTGCCGAGCTCTCCTGTCAATGACTGAGATTTTGAAGCTTATATAGTAAACATTATCTGGTTCCCCTAGACGCGACAATCAGGAAGAATTGTCAATTCTAGAATTGGCATTCAAGCTGTGGTCCAAAGTATCGCTCGAACGATTTTGCTGGCATCTGACTGGGGTTCGTAATCCTTGAGGATGCACCCGAGCTCTTTGGCGACTTCAGCATGATCCCTCGAAACTCTTCCATATCCACTCGGGTCATCATCCCGCCGCAAGGCTGCCGCAGCCCCTGCTGCGCCGCCTGGTACCAACCAAAATGCCAAGCTGGAGGAAAGAAATTTATACGAGATGAGTCCCCGCGACCTGTTTCTTCTTTCTGTTTCTTCTTTCTTCTGGTGAGTCCACAATCTTCCTCTCCCACGTCTACTCCAGAACTCTGCTTTTCTGACCTTGCGTCGTTGCTCCAGCATCACAACACCTGCTAGGCTGATGACTTTGGACTCTCCCGCTCGAACTCCAGACAGCAAACATGGTCAGGCAAGCCAATACCTCCGAGTCCCGCGCCTGGTCCGCCCTCCCAGGCAAAACAGAAATGGGCCTCCGCCGCATCTCCTCCGTCCTACTCATGGGGGGTCTCCTCACAGTGCTCTATCCCTTCACGCCCTTCTCCTGGCTCTTCAGCACCTCAGGCAGTTCCGGACCCGACCTCCTCGACTCCTTCCTCTCACCACCTCTTCTACTCGGCGCCCTGTTCTTCCAATGGCGCATCGCAGGCGTCATCGGTTCCCTCCATATCGAAGTCCTCGACAACCATTTCTTCTATAATCATGGCATGTATTGGAAGTTTGCGGGTGTTGAGACTGCTGTCTGTGTTGCTGCAAATCTGGGAAAGAATGAGGTTTGGAGGAGAGTGAGTGGAGTGGGGTTGGTGACGGGCTTGTGGACAATTGGTTGGGCGTGTACGCCGGAGAGGGTCAAGAGGGAGGCGTGGGAGCATTTGAAGTGGATTTGGACCTGGATGGCGTTTAATGAGGCATTGAGGGTTACACGGTCGGGTATGGGGAGGAGGAGATGGTGAGATTGTTAATGAGAAGGGTGCTGGGTTTGGAATGTGGATGGGTTGGACGAATAGTGATAACATGGGAGACAAGGCACGTGACTGCGAGAAAGGAGATATAGTCGAAGGGATTATAGTTAAGGTAAGCAATGGGCCATTCGCGCTCAACGAGAAGTCCGAGAAAGTGAGACTCTCGCTACTTTCTGGTTTTCGATGAGCAAGTCGCAAAAGACCTCCATGGACTTGTTAAAATCCCATAGACTAGTAACAAGATTCTATCGCATTTCGCATCTCGCCTTTGGGAGGGCACCATGACCTTTTCAGGACAATCCGAGTGATAGCGTAACCATATTTCAAAACTTATGCTCCTATAGGTTTGGAATAGTAAGCCATGGTCTTTTTTGCTTCTAGGAGTTTGGTTGAAAACGCTGCTCGGCATTCGCGGAATAGCACTCGCTTGGAAAGTAATTCGAGTGAGAACAAAGAGCATATCCTCCTGGGAGGGAAAGGATAGTAAGCCATGTCTTCGTGACTATTCGCATTTAGAGATTGCGAATGAACTTGCTGCTCGGCCTTCGGAGCCATGCGCGTAATTCAAGTGAGAACACAGGGAGACGCCGTTTGGAAAGAAATAAGAAATAAAACAGAGGACTGCCCTGGGTATAAAAGCACTAAGATCAACAAGTATAAGACCCTAGTTCTTACCCTCAACGTCAGACATCATCTTCAGCCAGCTTCACATACAAACTGCAAGCTCCTCAAACGAAAGGAACCCCTCTAGCACAACGAATATGTGGCAACTCTCTGAAGACCCAAGCTTCCACTTCGAGATCCTGCGATCTCTTGCATTAACCCGCAACTACGGCGGCGACGTAGCAGAGACCCTCAGCATCCTCCCTAGCATCAAACCCGGCGACTTCGAAGACTGGTGCCACGAATGGCATAACCTCGCTCTCCGCGTCCTCTCCACAATCGATGACTCCAAACTCAATTCCTATTCGCCCGTCACCCTACGAGACGTCATTTCCCGTGCAAGCCACTACTTCTTCATGTTCGATTTCTTCCTGCAGGGCGATCCCTCCGACCCTCGCAGCCAGGACGCGTACATACTATGGCGAGAGTGTTTCGACAAAGCCAATGCACTGCTTCCGATCCCCGGTCAACACGTTACCATTCGCACCGACCATGGCTTCGAGATGCCCGTCACTGTCTATCGGGCCGCTCAAGCACCTGCTGCAAGCCCACACCCTATCTTGATCCTCGGCGGCGGCTTCGACAGCAACATGGAAGAACTGCCGCACGTGTTCGGATTCCCTGCCCATGAACGCGGCTACAACGTGATCGTGTACGAGGGCCCCGGACAACCTACCCTCATCCACCAGCGAAACGTAGGCTTCATCCAGGACTGGGAGAAAGCCGTGATGCCAATCGTGGATTACATCTACGCTTCAGACGAGCTGTCTTTCATCGACACTACCAAGATCGGGCTTCTAGGCTACAGTCTCGGCGGGTACCTGGCAGCGAGAGCAGTGGGATTTGAGCCACATCTCGCCTCGGTGATATGCATCGATGGCGTTTGGAGCTTAAGCGACACTTTCATGGGCGCCATTTCTGAGTGCAAGACCGCTTGGGACAAGGCGACGAAAAAGCTTTCAACGAGTTGTTCGAAAGCACCATCTCCCCAAGCTCGAACACCAACCGCCGCCGGATCCACGATCATGTGAAGTTCTTCTTTGCTAAAACGTCTGCGTTCAAGATAATGAAAGAACTGACGAAGATGAGCCTTGAAGGTGTGGCGGAGAAGATCAAAATGCCAGCATTTATTAGTGAGCGCGGAGGAAGATCAGTTCTTTCTCGGTCAGCCGGCCAGGGTTGCACGAGGGTTTGGGCAGAATGCGACGTTGGTTAAGTTTGGTAACGAACAGGCTGTGCTGCGGCGCATTGTCAGTGGGGTGCATCGGTGTATCTGAGCCAACAGGTTATGGAGTGGTTTGCTGAGGTTGTTCTCGACAAGATGATGTAGTGTGTATGGAAGGAGAATGTGGCCAATAGACCAATCTTTTGGACCTGGTAGTGTTTTTGCGAAATGGGATGGATCTACAAGTCGAGTATTCTATGAGAATTGTCTTGTAATTGTATAAAGGCAAGTATTCTAATGTCAAATGAGTTCTTACCAATACGATTTAGGAAATCAGCGCTTCAACTAAGCGGAAACGTTTTAAAGCAGCGTAATTCGCAGATTTGACACTGCGATATTAGCACTCGTGCCACTTGGCGGAGGAAGAAGTCAAATTCTGGAGAAGGCAGCAGGGCCAGGCTGAAGGAGCGTTCTGTTAGGGCAAACATTTCAACACATCATATTAAAACAACCAAGGACCTCAAAGTTGTGAACAGACTTTTGCATTGGAATCTCATGAAGGTCATCCCATTTCCATCACTTAGGCGCATGCCTCGCCACGCCATCTTAATTCTGTCTCATGCCTCATCTGAATGGTCTAGGAGCACTTCCGTTTGCCATCAGCTCTCCCGTCTCATCCCAGAGAAGGCACAAAAGTCATGATGAAAAATCAAAGCCACTCTCCTCGGGTATCGTATTCTCCCCTCCCTCACATAACAGCCGTATGCGTATGTGCTGAGAAGAAGAAAAAAACTCCGAGAAGATTCCATCCATCCACTTTTCTCTATGCGCTCGCGAGTCTTTGTTGCAAATTCGAAAAAGGAAAAAGCCAAAATGAAAAGGCGCGATCTTCTAAGCTTCTGGGGGCAACGCCGAGATATCGAGAGCAATAATGAAAGATTTCGAGAACATGACCGTCATAATGCATTTTTCCTTCCTTCCAACCCAGGTATTCCCTCAAATCCCAGGTAAAAGAAAAGAAAACGCTTGCATCATGACCGGTACGCCGCAAAAGTTGCATCTCATGCCTGATCGCCCTCGATCGTCCGTCTATTTGGGTATCGAGATCGAGAGAGGGGTAGCCAGGAACAAAAAGCAACGCTGTCTATTCGTATGCCGTTCGAGTGTCGAGATCATGGGCACAGCCAGTCGAGAGCTTGCCGTGCCATGAATATGCCGCCACCGAAAAACGTTGAAATGAAGTCGAGCCGCGCAAATTAATGGACCGTAGAAAAGAAATCGAAAAGCAAATTGCGTATTGACAGAAGCAGAGGCCAGTCGATACCCCCATGACGCCACTTTGTCCCAAATCTATGTGATCGTGCCGAGTAACAGAATGTCGAAAGGAACAAAGATGCGTCGTCAGGGACAATTTACCACCAGGATTGTCCACCACCGCCGCCAGATGGGTTGCCGTAGGAGCCTCCACCGTATCCACCTCCACCATAAGCAGGAGCAGCACCGCCATAGGCAGCAGGAGGGGGAGGTCCACCGTATCCACCGCCTCCATAGGATGGAGCAGGGGGTCCACCGAATCCACCACCAAAGCCTGGGCCACCACCACCTCCGAACTTACGGAAATCACGGTTGGCACCGCCTCCACGGCCCCGGCCTCCAGATCGTCCACCACCGCGACCTCCTCCAAAGCCAGCACCCTCACGAGCAATATTCTCCAAGAACGCAGGAACCTCCTGATTGGCCTCCTTCAACAAGTCGATCAAATCACGTACAACACCACGGTTACCACGGTTGAAGAAAGCAGTGGAGATACCAGTATTCCCGGCACGTCCAGTTCTTCCAATACGGTGAACATAGTCATCGATATCGGTAGGAAGATCATAGTTGACAACGTGGGTGACATTAGGAATATCAAGACCACGAGCAGCAACGGCGGTGGCGACCAAAATGGGGCAACGACCATTGCGGAACATCTCGAGAGCACGCTCACGCTCACGCTGGGTACGATCACCGTGAATGGAAGTGGCAGGGAAGTTCTGGTTGATCAGGAAATCGGACAGAGAGTCTGCCATACGCTTGGTCTCAACGAAGATGAGCGTCAAGCCAGCGCCGTGGGTGTGAAGGATGTCAAGCAAGACGGAGCGCTTGTCCATGTCCTCAACATACTCGACCTTCTGAGTAATGTTCTCAGAGGTGGAACCGACGCGACCAACAGACAAGAAGACGTAGTCCTTCAAAAAGTCGCGAGCGAGCATCTGGATGTCGCGGGGGAAGGTCGCGGAGAACATGAGAGTCTGACGGTTTTGAACGCCTGGCATATCCTCGCCCTCAACAATACGACGGATTTGAGGCTCGAAACCCATATCCAACATACGATCAGCCTCGTCGAGAACAAGGTACTTAATGTTGCACAGAGAGATGCGACCACGCTCAATTAAGTCGACCAAACGACCGGGAGTAGCAACCAAAAGATCACAGCCACGCTCGATTTGGCGCAGTTGAGAACCAATATCAGCACCACCGTAAACAACGCAAGGGCGGACCCAGGATCGGTATGCGAACTTGCGGGACTCGTCGTAGATCTGGGAGACCAATTCACGAGTGGGAGCAAGGATCAAAGAAGTGGGGTAGGCCTTGCGTTGACGACCGAAGTTGCCAGCGGCTCCAGCTGGGGCAGCCGAGGGACCATGGATGAAGGCTTGGGACAAGATGGGGAATAAGAAACCACCAGTCTTGCCGGAACCAGTCTGGGCACAAGCCATCAAGTCACGACCACCCATGACGATGGGGATGGAGTACTTCTGAACTGGTGTTGGAACCTTGTAGTGTGCAAGCTCAATGTTCTTGAGGAGGTGGTCATCGAGAGGAGGGTTGGTGAACTTGAGGACTGGCTCGGGGACGTCATGACCGGATGCCTCGACTGGGATGTCATCGTACTTCTCGAAATTGATACCGGTCTGTTGCTTGGTTGGGTCATCAGTAACGCCGAAAAGCTCACGCTCCAAACGAGGGTTGGCTGGTCCAGCGATATGCTTTCCATCACGCCATTGTCCATCACCACCGCCACGAACAACTGAAGAGCCACCACTGCTTCCTCCGCCAGCTGCGGGATTGCCATATGCGTTTCGGTTGAAGGGAACACCGCTGACTCCAGTATCCCAGCTTGGTCGTCCACCCGGAGGGCCGTTGTTGCGAGGTTGGAAGTCGGGAGCGCTGGCCCAGTTTCCACCGGGTCCGCGAGCGTCGCCACCGGCAAAGCCGTTTCTGCTTGGGAAGTACGTTAGATCGCCATCAAGAAAATGGGTCAGTAGAGCGGTAAAGGGTATGACTTACGCAGCGGGAGCAGCCCAAGCAGAGTTGCTAAGACCGCCATTCATGGGGGGTCCACCAGCAGCTGGTGGGGGTCCGGCTGGAGTAGGGCCGCCAACCTTGCCTCGCATGTGAGGAGGGATGTAGGAGCGCTGCTCGCCAGGTGCACCATTGAGGCTGAGGCCATTCATGTTGAGTTGGTCTGCCATGTTGGGTGGCTAATCGAAGTCGAGGGTTGAGGGTTTCGTGTTTTAGAAAGGTGAAAGACGATGCACTGACGTTCAATTGTCTGAGGTGTCAATACGGAGATCTCTTGGTCTCTGCCTTGAGATCGTGTTTGTAGAAAGGGACGAAAGGGTCTTAACCGAAGTGATAAAACACAGCGTGTGTTCAGGTCAGGCCGTTATAGGAGGGAGTGTGAAGGAAGACTGATTCTGCCTTCTCGATCTATGAACAAAAAGAGACGCGTTCAGATGCGTATTATGCAGAAACCCGCAGATGCAGTGCAGATCCCAGAAAGAAACAAAGTACTTCCAAGGAAAGATCAAGGGTTGAGGGGAATTTGAGAGGGTTGTTGTAGTCTCAAGGACGAGGTTTGTGGAAGAAGAAGAGAGGAAGGCGAAGGTGTTCAAGGCAAAATTTTGAGTTGCACCAAGCCCGAAGGGTCTCGCTTCAGCTAGCGCTACGATTACTAAGCATATTGTCTACACCGCCTGCATCAGAACGAAAATCTACGAATTTTTGTGCTTTTATATGTGTCGTGTCAGTTACTGTGTTTTGCACTCGAGTTTTCTGGAAAATTATTAAATTTTGATGCAAAGTTATCACGGGCCAAGGATGACTTTCCGAGGCCCAAATACTTGGTTTTCTGGTCCTTGGAAAGTTGAAGCCGCATCAGCAGATTTGGGTGGCAAAAAGCAGGGAAAAGGGGTGTGACCGGAACAGGTGATGGGATATTGCCTCAGCTTTCAAGCCATCTTGGTTGCAGTCATTTATTCTTCGCTTTCGTCTGAATTCAATGACTCCTGGAAATTGTAAATGTCTTTGCATCATTAGAACCTTTTTTTAGTGTAGGGTGACTCGGAATAGAGTCATAGCTGGTGACAGCTTTTCAATTTCTATCCTAGAGCGGAATGGGCGCTCTCGGTTGCAGTCTTCAGCCTCCACTCATTTAACTCTGTGAATTAAAATCATCCATTCTCTAAAATGACCGTCCTTAACATTATAGATTTCCTTAGCCATGGCCTGAAAATTTGGCTGGCAACTCTGTGCTAGAGTGAGTAGATATCCACAGGCTGGAAGAGCACTCTCGGCTGCAACCTTCAGTCTCTGCTTGCTGAAATCTGTGAACTAGGCTCGCTGCGCCTAGGTAGCTCTTGTCACTTTTATAGATTTCCTTAGCTGTGTTCCGCAAAACTTGTGCATGCTATCTACTTTTGGCTATAAAGCTGACTTTGCTATTAGAAAGGGAATGGTAGGAGCTATCTTATTTCCTAGGAATGAAGCAACTAGCCCTCAAAGGTAATATCAGCAGGTCAGTTGAGCTTGCGCTTCCCTTTCATACAAATAATGGTAGTCTATTTTGTTCATCTACCTCTTTCTCTATCATCTACAAATTGAACTCTGAAAGGCATCTAACTCCTTAGACACTTCTTCAATATTTCTCTCTAATTCTGGCAAAGGCATCGTCAGAAGAGGCCCACTTCCATAATTGTAACTCAACCCCAGCAGGTACAAGAGTTAGCAAGCTCGGTCATTGTGTATCTATTTCCATTCCTCTCAAGCAAAGAATTATATCATACCTCCTGATGTAGTTAGATCAAGCTTCTTTAGGTGGCCACGTTTCTTCAATTCACTTCACTTCCCGGTGTTCTGAGATCTACTGCAGGACTTGTGAACGAGAAGGTTGAGGTTGCAGCCTTATCCTGGTTGGAAGAAGAGGCTTCTGCAGGACGATACTACTTTTTCAGATTCGCTGGTGGAGAAAGTATCAATATGACAGATTATGGAAGATGTGACACTGTAAGTAGTGTCATTTGGTAGTTTTCGGAGTGGTCAGTAGCATGCAGATTGGAGTCGAGTCAGCTCGATGTTGAGTGAGCTTGAAGTTGAAAGGTCGAGACTAGAGTTCAGAGAGATTGAAGGGTTCGAGAGTGGAGGTGAGCCGGCTCGAAGTGAGAAGTTTGGATTCTGAGTTGAGGCTCGAGCTTCATGCAAAGACCTCAATCTACTTCTATTATGGGAGACTGGAAGAGAACAAGTTGGTGTCGGTTGGCACCTTCGAGAAGGCTGGAACACCCATTACTAGCCTGTGTGTAGTAGAGAGTACTCAGCGTCCTATGGTCATTATGCCCAAGAAGCCTGCGCATCTTTAGCAAATCAGCAAGGGTCAGCCCAACGTTAGAGTTCACTCAGTAGTTGCAACAGGGGGTAGAGTGAGTTTAGAACTACAAGCTTGTAGAGTGCTGTTACAGTATCGATATTCAAGGGGCCCTGGGTGACTGAGGTGTAAACCTCGAAGACATTTCAAACGCTTACCCATATCTTGTCCGGCAGGAAAGGCGTGCTCGACAACTGCACACGGTCACTCACGGCAGCTGCCACAGCTTCGTCTCAGATTTTAAACCCTCCAGTCTCTTCTGCAACAATCATGGGCTGACCATAGGTGCAGGTCTGTTGGAAGAGTCTCTGCAGACTTTATGCAACAAGTGGGCTATGTGATCAGCTCTGCAGGCAAACTGTAATACATCATCCATGGAATTGAAGTAGAGGAAAAATGAAACCGAATCAAAGTCTGCCTCAGCGATCAGCGCAACAAGTAAAACGCACCGCGCCACGACGTTCACTAGGCCTCTGCATCAGAGGTTCGAGCTGTCTCGAGGAGCAGAGGGCCATATCGCCAAGGCATCGCAAAGCCACATCATGCGCACTCGTGAACCAAATTTGCAGTCATAGAATCATATTCGCCATTCTCAATGCCATGATATGTTGTACACGCCGTGATTTTTCCCGCTATCCGCCCAAGGTCTATCACGCCTCCCCTCCCAATCAGCTCTATGGGCAAACAACTTTCCCATCATCCTCAAACTCCACCTCCTTAATCCCGTCCTTCGTCACAACCTTGACCATCATCCCCTTAAAATCAATCGGCAGCCTCCTCTTCAACTCATCCGTGCACATCCTCAAGATCTTAATCCCCTGCTCATAATCGATATCCGGATGATGGTGCTTATCCAGAATACTCAAACAATAGTATTGAGCATAGCCATGAGCGGCATATGGGAGAGGAGCGAGCGACGCTAGGTAATCGAGCCAGTAGAGCGAAGGGGTGGAGGTGATTGGGTCGACGCCGCCGAGGAGGAGGTTCACGTTGTAGGGCTTGCGGGAGCGGAGGGAGGAGGCGAGCTCGCCGCGGACAAAGTGAGCGACAGCACTGGGTGAGAGGTCGATGCCGTTGCGCATGGAGTAGAGTTGAGCGTTGGCTTGGATGTACTCTGCGAATTGGACTGAGAGCAACCAGGTCAATCGTCTGCTTCTGCACGAGGAGATGTGGGAGAAAGGAATCGGAGGTAGAGTAGCATACTTGTATCTCCCGCCTCTCCAGAGAATGCCATCAACGTATGATTGTTCAACGCGCGGGTCTTGTCATCAGAAGCCTTCAAGATGGTAGCTCCTCGCATGGCAGCTTTGGAGGCTGCGATGAGGGTGAAATCCTTGCCGGTTATTCCAAGTAAGACCTCCCTATTTCGCAGGAAATATTAGCACGTGTTGCAGCAGCTGGAGGAGAGTTGCATACATGTTGATGGTATTTTGTGGTTGATGTTGTGGTGTTTGGAGGTTCGATGTTCTCGCAGCTCCTGGAGCTCAACTTCCATACGCGTGCAGCTCGCTGCCTCGTCTTGCTAGCGTGAAGATCCCTGTCGATGGCAGAATAGCAGCGATTTGCTTGATGCTGGCAATTCGGCATAGAAGATTTCAGGAGAACTTCAAAGTCAAGGCAGGAAGTATTAGGGAATACCAAGAAAATATTTACTCCTTATTCTCTCAGAACTTGTAGCTACAACAATTTCTTCACCTCAAGATCGATCACGTGGCATCGTCTAGCCTTGCCGAACTGGTCTCTGCCGCCGGGCAGAATAATTTTTATTTTCTAAGAACTTTCCCCTCCCCTCCTCTCCATGGCATAGCACCCACGCTCAGCATGTCTTCTTTCTTCACAATTCCCTCAGGGAAAAAAAGAAAGCGATCCGAGTCCGCCTCTCTTCGTTCCTCAAAAAAGCGGGCTTCCACCTCCACTTCTCGAGAATCTACAAGGTCCGCAACACAAGCACGCCCGCAGCGGAGACAACGAGATGAAAGCATATCTGGCAGCGACGACGAGAGTGATGGCTCTGGACCACGCCAAGATAACGAAGAAGACTTGATATCTGGGAGTTCAGGAGATGAGGAGGGAGAAACAGCAGCAGAGCGGCGTCTCCGACTCGCAGAACGGTACTTAGAGAACATCCGCGAAGAAGTCGAACACACAGTTGGATTCGACGCCGAGGAAATAGACCGAGACCTGATTGCCGAGCGGCTGAATGAAGATGCTGCCGAATCGAAGGGGAAACTGTATCGACAATTGGCTTCCGAGCTCGACTTTGGGAAGGCCGAGAGCTGCTGGTGGAGATGGAACAGCGAGACCGTGACGAGTATAGCTGTCTGCGCACCATGGGTCTATACTGTCACAAAAGACTTGGGTCTGGGAAAGTGGAAGTTGCAAGACCTGCCAAAAGACCAATGGCCCCCCAAGCATCCCGGAAAGAAACGCCAGAGAGCCCCTCCGCCCCCCAAAAAGCGCCCCGAACAAGTAGCCTTCGTCCGCGGCTCCAAGGCCGAAAGCAAGAACGCCTCCTACAAAGGCCACACTTCCACCATATTAACTGTCGCCGCCTCACAAGACGGAAAATTCGTCGTAACAGGCGGCTCTGATCGGCGGCTCATAGTCTGGGACGCAGCTACTCTTAAATGCCTCCGAGTATTTGCCCAACACCGCGACGCAGTCACAAGCCTTACCTTCCGACGAGGCACGAATCAACTATACTCCGCTTCCAGGGATAGAACGATCAAGATCTGGAGCTTGGACGAGCTAGCATACGTCGAGACGTTATTCGGACACCAAGATGAAGTCGTGGACGTAGCTGCTTTGGCTCAGGAGCGCTGTATCAGCGTCGGAGCACGAGACCGGACGGCGCGGTTGTGGAAAGTGGTCGAGGAGACGCAGTTAGTGTTTCGTGGAGGCGGAGCATCGAAATCAAAATCAAAATCAAAATCAGAAGTGCAGGAAGGCAGCATCGACCGTGTTGCGATGGTTGATGAGGAGATGTTCATCACAGGCTCAGATAATGGGAATTTGAGTCTCTGGACGATTCATAAGAAGAAACCCGTTTTCACCTTGTCGCTGGCACATGGTCTTGACCCAGCTCTGAAACCGGAGGAAGCGAGCGCGGAGACGCATCCGAGTGAGAGTATTGTGCCTGCGCCACAGCCCCGCTGGGTTACTGCTTTACAAACAATCCCGTATTCGGATGTTATTTTGAGCGGGAGTTGGGATGGGTATGTAAGGGCGTGGAAGATAAGCGAGGACAAGAAGAAGATTGAGGCTGTGGGTGTCGTGGGACATTCTGGCATCACTTCAACCTCGCCTACCAATGGTGTGATGAATGGTAAGCAAGAGGAAGGAATAAAAGAGGATATGGTCCGCGGTGTGATAAACGACATCTCGGTCTTCGAGCGTGGCGACCGAGGAAAAGACGGAGTATGCGTGGTCGTGGCTGTTGGCAAGGAGCATCGAATGGGCAGGTGGAACAAAGGCGTTGGCAAGAACGGAGCTGTTTTATTTGAGATACCAAGGATTGAGAGGGCTGGAGCCAATGGTGTGAGAGCAGAAGTCAAAGAGCGTCAGGAATGAATGTGTTTAGCAGCATTGCATGGCACGGCGTTGAAAAGGAAGCATTGGCATGGGTGGTATCATTGTAAGACCTGCCTGGTTGTTGCTGTTGTTATCACAAATCATCGTAACTTTCCATTCTCACTCACTCAAAATATTCCTTTTCTCCAATGTAAGACCAGATATTGTGTACATGCACACAATAACAAACTCTTCTATCACTGCCATACCAAAATTAACCCATGGATTGCCTCCTTTAATGGAGAACTTTTTATTGTGACTGAAAACCGCCAACAGGCTCCACACCAGCCGCACTCCAAGGAAAGGGATTGCAGCAACAATAATCCAGTAAAGACGCCTCTCTCCCTGATGAGCATTCTCCACATCTCTGGCTGTGATCGCCACAAGTGCAGCAAGGAGAACATACGCTACCAAGAAGATGACAATTCCGACCTTCGTGAACGTTAGCCCTTTCTTGGCGTCAGATTCATTCCCACCAACGATGCAAAGTACGAGCCCGATTATGATAGGTGGCTGTGCCAGTTGGATGATTCGAGAGCGTCGTGATGCAGAAGTTGTACGTTTCGAGATGAGATTCCCAATTAATCCTCCCTTCACAGAGATATGAGTTCCTGGTTCCGAATCGGAGCGTACACGGTGAGAGACAAGATCAGTCACTCGCTTGAGGAGGCCCAGGCTTGCTAGCAGGAGAGGGGAGAGCCCAACGGATTGGAGAATGGCAGCCCAGTCTGTATCATCTTTATCTTGAGGGTGTTCAGCGCTTTCGATCTTAAGTGCAGCGCCAGCGATGCGGACAAGGCAGAATATAGCAAGATATATCCAACCTGATTGTCGTTTGAACCCGTGGCGGAAGACGACAATGGCGGTTAGGAGGAAGATGGGGGTGTAGACGCAAATCTCAGCAATACCGATGGCTTCTTGAGTTGAGATCATGATAGTGTTTCGATGGAACTTGTGCGAATTAGAGTCTTGGGAGAAGTGACAAAAGATGGAATAGAATTCCCATTGATTGCAATAAATGGAGATGAGATAGAGAGGGCTTGAAAGTGATCGTCGTAAGAGAATTTCAGCTGTAGTTGATAAACCATAGAAACTTCTCCTCTGCCTACCTCAGTTTTCGGAACGTGGGCAGATATTGTTAATCTACCAGCGTAGACTGTGCGGCACAGTTTATGCGCCTGGACCTAATGTCTACAAAAGTTTGATGTGTTGTGGTTGCAGCATGCAGTGGCACGATGTTCATGCGAGGATGCACTGCATAACGAGATACTAGTATGGTTAGCGTAGACAGTCAAGCACCAGATTACATGAGACATCTTCTTGTACAGATTCTCGTCAATTATCCAAGAATTTATTCTGTAAATAGTGGTATTTGAACAATATATATGGCTATCAACTCTCCTACTTGGGAAAGCCGAAAGACCTTCTTACTAACGCTACCAAAACAAGGTGGCTGTGGAAGGGCAGCAGTAATTGCCCCAAAAGTACAATATATGTGGTTTGCAACTTGTAATAACCTTTGCAACAATGAAATCGATTCAAATGACTTGAATGGTTGTTGAGTAAGCCCCAGTCCGGCGCTACAACTTCAAATTTTGACCCTTTCAAGTTGCCCAGCCGCAAAATGCTAAAGCCTGCTCGCTTTCATGATAACGGTGATTGCGAATTGGTGCGTCTCATCCCCGTCAGAGGCCGGCCGAGGTGTGTCTCATGTGCAGAATCCGGCATGGAAGGCTTGGACAGAGGACTTGGTTGGAAGACGGCGTCTGGAAGTAGAATCTCACTTGGATGCTCATTAAAAGTCGAATCATCGTCGAGGTAATGTAGAAGCGCGACCTGGAAAGCCGCATAGGACTTCAGACTTCGGAGTGCTTCTTCGTGCCAATCACTTTCGTCCCCCAAATTTGCCATCCCATTCTCTTGTTCGCTGAAAATGCCGTCGTCTTGGGAACTACCGCACGCGTTCGGAGGCTCGCGTGGCCCTTTGGTATCTCGTGTATCTCTTTGTGAATGATTAGAGGGCGAATGAGCTCGACGTTTGGATTTGCAAATTATGGTAGATGTTTTGTCTACCGGGCCCGCTGAACCGGTATCTTTGGGCAAGGGCCGCAGGTCCGCCGCAGTGGCATCGAGATCAAGGTTACGGTGGTAGGGCAATGTATCCATCGTGAAAAAGAAGCTTGATACGATGGGTTTCAAGAATTTGGCATTCCGCTGACGGCACTAGAAGAGAGAACAAAATTGACACTGAAAGGGAAAGGAAGTTGACACAAGATGAGTATGCTTCAGAGGAAGAGGAGATTATCATCAGAATCTGCTCATGGGAAGCAGCACTATCGGGGTATCCGGACTGGTATAAGTCATACAACTGCTGATCATCCAAGCATCAGATTGCTGAGGAGCTGTTCATCTTCTACCATAGCATGACTGCGAAGCGATTGCCTCTTCCTCTCCTTGTGAGACCTTGTCACATTCTGGACAACTTCTGGTAGTGAAACATGTCTCCCAGACGTAGGTAAAACTTAAATTAGGTACAGATTTACACAGAATTATACGTATTCTCTTATTCCGGATGTATCTGACATTTGTGCACATTTTCGTCGTCCCAGCGGCCGGGGTTGAGCGATTTCTCTGTGTGGGAGCCCGGACCGCATTGATATGTTGCTGAACGATTTGATCCTGTTGTTGCAGACATGGCAATGACTGATCAAGCCACAATGCAGAAGACGGAGGAGGAGACCGTTCCTCAAGTCTATTAGTAAAAGCGCCACCGCTCGAAAACCCGTATCCCCTCGTTCGGCAGCCATTGCTACGCCAGGCATCACAAATAAAATCGTCAGGCAGATACGTACTACTTAGCTGTGGATGCCTGGCGTAGGCAAAGGCTACCGGACGAGGGGATAAGTGCGGCAGCCCCCTGCTGCGCAGCGAGCTCCATAAGTGGCTAGCGTTGCTCGCTCACATACTCGTCACCCTAATTCGTATTCGCTAAGGCTGGTGCGTACCCGATTCTCTCTGCTGCGTATTTGCTAGTCTGGTATCGCGAACTTCACCTCGTTCACGACGAATCGAAACCTGGCTCTGGTTGCAGACACCTTGACCCAATATTTGATTCTTAAGCGGCTTTGATTCGCTGCTGAACGAAGTATCGTTGGTTCCTTAGTCATCATCCATGTTGTGACACCAGCGCTCTCAAGCAAATAGCTCTCAAGCATGGAACCGTTCAATCAAGACTTGGCTTCAACAATGTAGAGGTTGCTCTAAACTTTTTGTTGTCATCGTATAAATTCTCAAGGTGGGATATTGCGACTGTTATCTGAGCCTAGTAACCACCACAGGCTGCCATGGGTTTTCACGGGAAACCCAGCAAGGCTTGTGCAGAATGCAGGCGGAGGAGGACAAGAGTAGGTCTTAAGCAGACAAATATTTCACAGCAGATATCACACATCCTGATATAGTCCACTAACGACCCTAGTGTGATTTATCCAAGCCATCATGCTCACAATGCATCAGAGCCAACCGTGTATGCCCCGGATACAGAGAAGAGCTGATTATCCATAACGAGTCTCAGACTCTTTCTGCCAAGTATGCTGCTAGGGCTGAGAAACAGAAAGATGGGCTTTCCTCCTCAACCACTTCGCTCGTAGCAGCTGTCGATTCCACGTCAGCCTTTGGCTTCTCAATACATACCCCAAGACTGGATCGAAACATTGAGCCACGGGACTGGATTTCTCCAATGATACTGGCTCCAAGCACATCAGTTGAAGATCAAGCCACGTGTTTTTTCTTCGGTAACTATATTTCAGGTTCCGAGATGCTTAATACTTGTGGCAACTATCAATACTTGTCCACTATCTACGCGAGCCAACCGATTGGGATACCTTTACGTCAAGCCGTCGCTGCTATTGGCTTGGCAGGACTCGCAAACTTCTGGAGTGCTCCCAATATCATGGCAAAAGCAAATAACGCATACTGTTCTGCCTTGAGATTGGTCAATTCGAGATTGGGTAATATTGAGGAAGCAAAGTTGGATCAGACTTTAGTGGCTATCATATTGATATGCTTATATGAGGTAAATGCGAAGTTCCCGGAGAACAAAGCGTTCTTACTTTGACCTAACACGAACCTTAGATAAACACATCCAGTGGTCCTCAGTCCATGAAATCGTGGACTGAACACATACGTGGTGCAACGGCTCTAATACAACTACGTGGGAAGGAGTCGCTTTCAAGCCCTTTGGGACGCAATATCTTCGTTCACGTACGAAATGGAATAGTATGTATATTAATCCTGTTGATCCCAGTCGGTGGGCTAAGAGATATTCCAGATTGCCAGTTGCATCCAGAGACATACGGCTGTTCCAAATAGTATAACTGAATTGACGAACTTTTCGTTACAATATGAAAGCCCAGTTGAAGCAGCCTCAACTAAACTTGGCCTTATCATCACAGAACATGCGGCACTACGTGCGTCTATGAAACAATCTCAGGAGTACGAAAATGTCACTAGCATTGTCGCCTCCCTCTCGGCGCTCGATCTAGACTATCTCGAATGGACGCACAATTTACCTCCCGACTTTGTCTCCACCCAAGTTCCCGTCGGTGATGGTCAACAACCTAAAGACATCTATGGCAATCACTGCCTCCTTTATTCAAGTATATGGATCGCCGGCATCTGGAACAACTATCGATGTGCCCGTATCCTTGCCAACGAACTGCTCCGCGACCAAGTCTCATATCTCTTACAATCGAGATCGAGCAATACGCCAGACGATGGGGAACGAGTCTCGTACGAGACCACCCTAGATACAGCGATCACCACAATCTATACGCTCTCTAACGATATCTTCGCGTCCGTTCCGTTCTTCCTCTCTACCAGCACAAATGAGGCTCCTCGAGCACTGGCTGGTAATCTGCTCCTGTGGCCACTCTACCTTGCTTCACAAACGAGTGTCGCATCGGACGAGATGCGACGATGGGCTGCGGGGCGGTTGGGCTATATTGCTGATACTATAGGAGTTCATCAAGCTATTCCTATGGTAAGGAGTCTCACGAAGACGCTTAATATTGAGGTGCCTGTAGATTCCGTGGAGGAAATGAGTATGAAAGAAGCATTATGATGATAGAAATTTATATTTCTGGGGGCTTGAGCCGTGAGGGGAACTTGGTGATTGAGGTGTGGAAATAATCGAGGTTTTGTTTCGCAGGCCTCATTGGTCTCGCTGCCAAGTCTGCCTCAAGCATGGAAGTGCGGCGTAAGGGCTGTCACGAGGCTATGTCTTACACTCGACCGAACGAGAACGTTAGGCTTATTATTATATCCCTTGGTTTAAATATAAATAATTATAGGTAATAGTCTTTAAGCCTTCTCTTTACTAAGACGAGCATGTCAATTAAATGGTGCCTACAATTAAGTGTGATACACTTAAATATAAGTGTAAAGATATAGTAGAGAGAAGTAGTTATAATAAACTATATAAGAGAAATTGTGAAGGCGCGGGCAAAAGGGTGAAAACTCAATTGATCGAATGCCTATTATACAAAGATCTAAAGCTAGAGACTGAAGGAGGAGGGGGGAAGCGCTGACTATATAGCCGGATGGCGGATCATATGATATAGCGGGGAGTCAGGGTAGGGCTCAAACCGCTACCCTGACAGAAAAGTCGCGTTTTGTAATACCTTACAAAGCACAATTTTTTCTAACTTAACATGAGGCAAGTCACGTCCACGTACTGTATTTCCTAAGCACAGTCACCTGCCGTCATACCGTCATAAGCGAATGCTTGTGACTCGCCATACACGCGCGCCATATCCACTGGAAAAAATTTCTTGTTTGCTTTTCCTCCTCCATCAATCCCAGAACATCACATATCCTCCTTGCCATTAGCGTTCCCATTACCACCAGCACCAGACATCGTCCATACACACTGCCAAATACACATCGCAGCACGCCAATCGAATTGGCTATTGTTAAGATGACTACGAATACACCATTTCACACGCTCAAAGGTGACGAAGGGAAATCCCAAAGAGATCCTGTTTCTCCTCTTCCAATAGGCTTTGATCGTGCCTTGGAGCATCGACCCCCGACATCCGCTTCAGCCCTTGTCAATCTTCCCGCCGAGATCCTTGAACTCATACTTGAATTTGTGGAGTCATCCTCCCTTGCAGCTCTGGCTCTTGTTAACAGTGACTGCCGTCAGCTAGCCCGCTCACGTCAATTTGCAGATGTTCGCCTCGATTACAGTAATTCGTCCGAGGCTTTGGTTCGCCTGCTAGTATCCGAAACTAGCGAAAGAAGGATGAACAATGGATTAACTTTTCTACCGTCCTTAGGTGCTTGCATTCGGCGATTGACAGTGTCAATAGACAGTGATACTGTACGACAACGATTTGACATACAGAAGGCTGACTTCAGCGACAATGAGGGGCATGGTCTAACCCTCACTGAAGTAGAGCAACCTAAATGGCAAGCCATCTTTACCACAATCAACGAGGTCTATCTTCCCCTAGTGCAGGCCATAATTTGTTTCACCAAGACCCTGCCGCACCTGGATATTCTAGACTGGGAGGAGCCTTACAACCTCTCTCAAGATTTCTATAATGCGCTTGCTTGCTCTTCTATACAGCATCTTAAGTTATATCACCCTATTAATAAGGTGTTCGAGATTAGCTTACCACAATCCCGAGTCTGGCCGTTACGCACCCTTCACCTAGAGTTGACTTGCGACCTCTGGAGGAAGGAAACAACAGCCACATTGTGCGCTAGTATCCTTCGTCTCTGCGCGCCTTCCCTTGAGACCTTGGTGTGGATACACCGTCGCCGCAAAGACCACCAGACTTTTGGAGACGGCCCTTTACCACAGTTCCCTTGCCTGCGCAATCTACACATTGAAATGTTAGAATTAGCGGATAGTTCAATCATGGACGCTTTCTTAAGATCCAAACTTGTCAACTTCAACATTATACTCGAAACACATCTCCTCAACAAAGCTCTGGGTAGCTGTGGTCAGATTCCATCTTTGAAGGGACTTTCATTGACACAGCCTCCTCTTAGCTTCTTACGGGCAAATACACAACTATCAAAGGTTGACTTTGACAGCGCTGTATTCTCCTCGGAATCTCTAGAGATTCAGGTCCTGCCCATTCTTTCAACTTTCTCGAGCCTTACGTCTTTGAGGATATCTTGGCCAAAATCATGTTCGCTGTTGCCTGAGACAGGACTCCGTCTCATTGGCAGTTTGTATACCCT
Organism: Cairneyella variabilis; assembly: GCA_001625345.1. Taxonomy (NCBI): domain Eukaryota; kingdom Fungi; phylum Ascomycota; class Leotiomycetes; order Helotiales; genus Cairneyella; species Cairneyella variabilis. The sequence goes on from AYLM01002118.1 coordinate 47,311, forward strand.
TAACCAGCTTTGCATTTCGTGCGGTCACTTAAAAGGCTGGCGACAGAGTTGGGAAGTGGATCATACAGCAATACGCCAACATTTGTCTCCGTTACGATACCTTCAAAGGCTTGCGCTCTGCGGTGACACATATAGCTTAAGGGCTAATTCCCCGACCTCCGAACGGTACTACGTAGATACACTCGCAACAGAAGAAGACCTTGGATACAGTGGCGTGCCGTTGGACCAGGTGCCTGGCCATGCACGCAGGCTAATGCTAGATCCAAAACTAGGGAAGCCGTATTGGGAGAAGAGGCACAAGGAAAAGATGATAGCCGAAGGAAAGGAGTATGTTGATGTCTTTCCAAGTTTAGAATGGATCCACTTTGGAGAACGGGCGATGTGTGTTCAAGTAGGTGATGGTTGGATGAAGTCAAGACGCATAGTTTCTGTAAGTGAGATGGCAAATAAGCGGTCATATTTGAGTAGTGTGTTTGGGATATAACTCAAGAGTTACGACGAGTTCAGATCTGGAATTGTGGCAACTCTCTACGAAAGAGATGATATTGGATTACAATTCGAGATGAGAACAGATAACACAGTCAGAGCTCAAGGTATAGTTGAGAGTCCACTATACACATAAATCCTACTAACCGACTAAGGTTCATCCCACTCCGACTTCCTCCATTCTCGGAGCTGTTCGCACTTCGTTGGCTTTGCAATCTCTGATGCTCTGATCTAAGGACCGAGATTCAAAGGTAGGTACTCTTAACCCTTGTCAAAGCCATTCAAGTCATTAAAAGTGAAAGGTGATTGGCCGTAAGCGTGAAGACGAGCCCCCTTTCAAACTCGAACGAGATGCCCATCTCGTTCCTGGGAGCCTGCTGCTCTACGGTCAGAAGATTGGCAAGAACTCGGACGCCCGGCAACCACGATTGCCAGCAGAGATAGGAGAAAGTTGACGTATGGGAACGTGGACATGACCATCGATCAGCTCATCCTCACCATCAAAGGCGCCAAGAGGCATGTAGGTGAAGTGCTTTTTTGGCATGCACAATATCCCGGAATTCGAGCCCTCGCTGTTCCACGATCTCGTGGCCAATACCATGCTAGGATACTCGTTCCTATCGGACATACGAAACGTGGCATACACTTACTCAGACTGGCAGTTAACATGCGTGCTAGCAACGCCAGGGCTCCGAAACAGGCCCACGAGGACCACCTCGATAAGTGTAGTGCGGGACAAGACGGTGTTGAACCGATACCTCGTAAATGCAACCCAAGCTCGCGACCTCATGTGTGCCGCAGAAGTCCACGCAGGGGGAAGGCGATTCTGGGAACTAAAATTCATAACGGTGCTTGTAACCGGGAACACGTACGGGTGGGATGGTTGGATGGTTCTGATTAACTGTTACCACAAAGTTTGCTGAAGCACGTGCGACTGGACGAACATTAGATTCCTGCCGCCGGACGCTGCAGCTTGCTACCTGCGGTACCTCATCTTCGTGCACCCATTTGTTAAGTTCCTGGCGTTTGAGATTCGAGCGTACCGGCCCGAGGCTCCAAGGAGACCTTAGAGTCGGACTTGTCCATGTTGACAGCGGATGATACAGGGACGAGGAGAATGTCTCGAACGAGTTCCACCCGATCAAGTGACTAGGCTTAAAGGTGCTCCAGTCTTGGTCACGTGCTAAGGACGCCCTTATACTCTCGTTTGATCCAGTTCTTTCCCCCTTAGTTCATCCTCCTTGCAATACACTGATTTTGAACTTGGCAAAGGTCCTGGATCTGTGACAGTTATTGGTAGCCGTACGGCTAGCGTTAGCAAAATTTTTTTTTTTTAAACGTATAGTTCTTAGAAATTATTTGGTTAAAATCATATTTTTGTACGGGATGTGTGCAGGATCACCCGGGCTAGTACACAAGGCGCCGGTGATTGCCGGGATCGTCAGATCAGACTAACTAGATCTGATTATATAAACTTTAGAAGAAGCTCTCATTAATATAGGTACTGTGAAGGCGCGGGCAAAAGGGTAAAGACTCAATTGATCGAATGCCTATTATACAAAGATCTAAAGCTAGAGATAGGAGAAGGGAAGTGGGAAAAGCCCGGACTATATAGCCGGATGGCAGATCACATGATATAGCGGGGAGTCAGGGCAAAGTTCTAAACCCGCGCCCTGACACTTTATAGCTTAGCTAGTTATACTTACTCCCTTAGCTTAGTGATAGCTAGCTAGCTAGTCCCTTAATTTCACTAACTTAACACTAGCTAAGTAGTTAGCGTAGCTAGGCATTTCACTATATAGCGTTAAAAATGAAAGCATTGGCATAGGTGGTATCATTGTATATATGGCTCTGTGGATATATTCGGCATGGATAAAGTTCCACTCGAATAGAGCACAGGATTTTTCCGCTCTACGATTGATATTTTACAACTCCCCAATTTTCATCGTGCTTCATTTCCCATCGATCATACTGTGATTCCTGCTTCATCTTGCTGCCATCTTGCCCTTAGACTTGCCATCCCTCCTCCTCTCCCAAACCTGCAAATAAGACTCTCCCAGATACAACAACTCCCGCTGCACGGCTTCTACATATAAATCTTGCACTTGTACCCATTCCCCTGCCCCACCACCAGCCTTATTCACCACCTGACACTTCCACACTCTTCTCTCCTGCTCGCCTTCCACACTGTCTTCTCTGCCTCGCACCGCTTCATGCACAATGTTGGCGACAAGATCATACCATATCGGCTCTCCCGGGCTATGCACTTGAGGATTCGGTTCCACATACGGACTCATATCCAAATTCCTGGCATCGAAAGTGACGATTGTAGGATTCCGTTCTTCGACGAACTTGTTTTTGCTGAAGCGCTTGATATGAAACAGCAAATACGGCGGCAGCGGATGCAGCAACCTATACCTCTTCCTCTGATTCAAATGTTCCTGCGCCCTCAACCCATCATACTTGCTCAGAATGCTCGTAAGCGGCACCTGAGGAATAATATTCCTTTCCAATTCATCCTGGAACAACGGAGCTGACGGTAGATCCAGCGTAAGTAGCATAAACCTGTTCACCGTGGCATCGACTGAAGCAGCTTCTTCGAAACGTAATCGATCCCCAGCGTCGGCCTTCGCAGTAATGGCTTGTGATTCGATTTTTAGTTTCCCTTGGAACACTTGCTGGATCATGCTGCTGCCGGGTTTGGTTTTGCTTCCGCCCAATGCCAAATGCAGATTATTGAGAAACCAGGAGAGGAAATCCACAGGATCACTCTGCGCCGTGAGCGTAAACTTCTTATTACTCCTCAGGCTAATCTCCTGCAGTAGCTCATGCGGCGAAACGTGGCTCTTGAACGCTCTTGGGTTCCATATCTTGCGTATTAATATGGATGTTCGTTTTGCGAGCTCAGGCTTGTTGGTGAAAGATTCGAGGAGGAAGAAGTTCCGTAACGGAGGGACGTGAGATAATGCTTGTATGACGACATTGAAATAGTCGTTTGCTTTGATGTTATTCATGCCCACGAAACCCGGCGTATATTCTTTCCCTCCCAAAGCCCAACTTATCCTCGCCTCTCGATCCAGCGCCATCACTTCCGCCTTCGTATACGTCGGATCGCTCACGAACTTGATGTCATCCAAGCTCTTGTTCTCGACCTCATAACCCTCTGGCAGCACGTAAACCTTTTGGGTTTGCATGTTTATGTATACATGATGTCCGACTTCGAGGGCATGGAAGTAGGCGTACGATTTGGGACCCCGGCCTTGGTAGTATTTACCGCAAACGAGACAGGCGTAGACGTTGATGTTGGAGAGGGAGATGGAGCAGAGTTTTTCGAAGTCGAAGTCGAGGACGCTGCGGTTGATCGTATCCAAGTATAAATCCGAGAATCCTTCTTCTGGGGCGTCTTGTCGTATCTTTACTGGAGCGATATCTTCCTCGTCTTCAAGTTCCATTCCATCATCACCATGCCCATTCGTTTCGAACGCTTCTGTTGCGGCTGGCTCTTCAACTCTTGTCCGCGCAGGCAGCTCAGTCCCGTTACTCGAATGCAGATCATGGAAATTCGAGCCTTTGGACTTTTTCGAGGCGGGAGAATCTACGCCGGCGACATCTTCGAGGGCTTCTGCAGCTTGGCGTTTTGACATTGTGAAAGGCTGGGCAGGAGATGGAGCGTGGAGGCGAATTTGTTGTTGAAGGTCGCGTTTTTTTCGAAGTCGAGAAATTTGGCGATTGGGCGGGCTGGATACTGCAGCAAGGCTGCCAAGAGTCTCGGCAAGCGGGACCACAACGACATCCACCGACTTCAACCTCATCTCCATACATCTTCACTTCGTGGATATTCACCGCGCTGAGATTCATACTGGCACATTCTTTTTCCTTTGTTGATGTATTTCCTGTTCCGGAGATTACTTACAACTTGAGCGGCGCTCACGGCTGTTGAATACCCTTACCGCCTCCAGCCTTGTCTCCTCCAGCTTCGTCCCTAGACGGCAGAATAGCACTAAGCGGCGGCATCTCCATCAAGACGATCAGATTCTCGCTGGAGGTATTCAACTGTGGAAACAGATTCAGTGACTGGCCCCTTTCAAGGGTCCCCGAGACGCTTCAAGAAGAAGTTCCTTGATCGTTGACTTCAATCATTGGTCTGTACCTTTCTCTATCCCGGAATGGTTCTTGACTGAGACTTCGGCAGTATTTCTTTGAAAGTAAACGGAACCTTATGAGCGGGACATGTTGCTCCCATCCGATGTCTCTGCCCGTTCTCAGTACCTCCCACCAAGCTAAGTCAGGCTGTGTAATAGGCTCTGCTTCAACGCCAAAGTCCATCAACTTGTCTATTCACTGGTCGGATATCCTACTGGAGGTTTGGAAGAACACTATTCGATTGGAAAACCACCGCCTCTACTTCTCACTGCGCAGCCCCTATCAGCCTTTCTGCTAGAGGCCACCATAAATCTCGCCCATCCCGTCAACCGCGAACTTCAGACGTGACCATTCAGCCTTGTCCGAATTTTCTGTTGAAAGGCGGCCAAAAACGTCTCCAACGTTGACACCGCCTTCAATTGTCAACACGAAATCTTTTTCTCGACTACTTCATCAGATCGACGGGCCCAAACACGGAAGTCTTGCGATACGGCAGTACTATATCATCAATACTGAACATCACTACCCGTCTACGTCTACGACGCTGCCCAATCTACCGCAACGTGATCTCTACCAGCAAACTCGTTCGCACGCAGTCGGGCACGCTATCTCAAGATGTCGATCCAGCCAAGCACAGGCTCTCTCGAGTCGGAGATGACGGCCGTCCGGATCTCTGCCAGCCACCTTACCCCTGACGAGTACGACGAGGTCCGCCAAGTTCGTCCAGAACGCTGGGCCGATCAATTCACCGCATTCCACGAGTTCGTCGACTGCCTCGAAGACCAAGGTTCCCGAGTCGCGACCCGCTACGCAACCGAAGCCTCCCAGAAACTCGCCGAGCTCACGGGTTCTTCTCCATCGTCTCCCTCTTCCACCGACCCTGAGAGCGACCCAACCAAGCTCCTCACAGCACCTCGCCCTCGCCGCTCCAAGAGCATTCTCCTTGCCATCCCATCCCAAGACGACATCGACGACGCCGCCGGCTGCTTCCCCCTCTTCCAATTCTTCCCCTTCCTCCCAGCCGAAATCCGTCTCATGATCTGGAAATACGCACTCCCGCCGGCCCAACAATTCAACATCAGCTACAACATCTCGTGCGCCAGCTACCACCTCAACTGCAGCTGCATGTACAAATACTCCCACCAATTCAACAAGCCCACCTGGTGGACTTTCGAGATAGCGCAGAAGCGACCACCGACCCTGATGCGCGTGTGCCGGGAATCAAGATTTGAGTGCAGCAAAGCGGGCTGGGAGATGGTTCATTTGCCAGAGAATGCGTTTAGTAGGAGATGGATTAATGGCGAGAAGGATAGTATTGAGATTGTGGTGCGCCATCATCCGAGACGGGATTCGGGGTTCTGCTATGCGTGGGTTAGGCCGGAGGTTAGATCTGTTGTCTACACACCCCGTTTTCAGGGTCTTCTGGTTGATGATTGGGCTTGAGTCGGCGAGAGCAGGAATATCCGTCGATGGAGATTAGATATTTCAGACTCTGGATTGCCCCCAGGCTCGGTACTCGTTTCACATTTGCGATTCATCAGGCGAGAGCGGAGGAACTTGATTTTCAGCGTGCATGGTTGTGGCGTTATTACTTTTCATCTTCGGCGTTGGGAGGCGTTTCTTGCATATGAGATGGAGCTAGGAAAGGATCCTCGAGATTCTGGCAGGCTGATACAATCTTGCGCACATTGCAAGACATACAACGTATCAAGCTCGGATTCATGGTAGCTAGATATCAGCGTTCAGAGATGGGAAACGTTCTCCTCGCGCAGTGATATCAATGAAAGCGCACCGTTGCATTCACGCCCACCTCTTTGCTCTTGTGGTATTTATATCTGCTGCTTGTGATGCCAGTCCCTGGTCCTACAAGGAAAGTTCTTTCCATTATATTAGCCCAAGCATTATTATCATCTATTACATGCTATTCAGCACCACATCAAGTCCGTCAATTCTTCCCATGATCTTCCCCTGCTTCCACCATCTCAATGCAAATCCATAAAAACCTTCAACAACTTCACATAATTTGGTGTCCCCAAGCCCGCAACGGGATCCCAGCCCTCAACAGCTTGGAACCCACTCTTCCCACACCCCTGGTTACCACCAATAGTGATATCATTCATCGCCCCCGGGTTTGCATAGAGCGTAGGATTAATAAATCTAACGGGCTTCTTTCAGACATTCGCACGCTCTTTGTTGATGAGCGTGATGATGCTAGCTACGGTTTGCACGGAGGATGATGTACCGCTCGTCAGCCAGCCTTGTGCGTCAATAACGGCAACATAGTTGGCACCGTTGGCGGGAGATGTCAGTGCATCCGCGCTGGCAGCCTGAGTCGTAGCTACAATATACGAAGTTAGCCAAGGCATGAAGTAGTGGGAAAAGCATGAATGCTATAGGTACGCCACATAGTAGACGAGTAACGCGGTTTGTATTTTCTGAACCAAGTACTCACGGAGCCGTTCTGGTAATCCGGCATACCGAAGATATTGCTGAAGCCGCCGCCGCCGGAATAGGAGCGCTATACTCATCCCAAGCAAGATGAGGCTTTCCTGTTTCAATATGCTCAAAAGCCTGATGCGTTGTCAAATAATGGTCGACTACGAAGATCAAGCCAAATCATGCCTTGTATTTAGTCTTGAATAGGGCCTCTGGGAGAACGGCTCTGCTGTTAAGCGCAATACCGCTTGAGGCCCAGGCGAGGTCGCCCAGTTCTTGCTTTTCGTGAATAACATAGCTTGATGTGGTCGGTGCAGTGAAAACGGAGGGAACGAGGCCGGCAATCGCAATCTGGAGATACTTCATGGTTTTATGTGGTATAGAAAAACAGTGCAGATTGCCGGAGATATGAAGAGAGAAGAGAAGGGGAATTTCCAGCAGACCATATATAAAATGTAATGCCTTATCATGCCAAGATCAGATGTGATAGTGGCTGCAGCTATGGCTTGGTTCAACAATATGAACCCTATCAATTGCCTTAAACATGTTTGCTTGGCATGAAAAGGTAACCCTACAAACAATTTTCTGCAACGCGGGAATGCAGAGATATGCGTTATGAAAAACCTTCAAATCCACAGTTCAAGCCGCGAGATGCAATCATCAAGTAATGCTCCTATAACGTGTTGAGATTTTGTTGGACGAAGGTTCCTCTCTCAATTTGGATAGGGCTTCCTGGCAATTGCTGGAGGGGAAGAAAGTCACTGGAGAATTGAGCAACTGAAAGAAGAGATGCTGCATATCGAGGAATAACGAAATACGCCACGCCCAATGCTTGGCAGCAGAGTGGAAGTAGAAGTATTATTATGAGAAATTACATTGCCTTTCGGCGAGCAATGTTTTAAGATGGGCACCCGGTAGGGG
>AYLM01002119.1:0-51812 GCA_001625345.1 Cairneyella variabilis
GCCCAAAAGGGGGGGGTGGGGACTTACTCCAGACGCCACTCCGTTCCGGAGGCGCCGACACGGCTGAAGACGCTTCCAATACCTGTCATGGTTCGATTACCGCATCCGAAGCGACGCCTTCGCCCAGACCTAAGGCTTTCGATAGCTAGTTAAATTGTTGAACGTGTGGTGTGTCTCGATGTTGATATTTTCGCCCTTCTCAGTAGTGTCAGGCGCTATGAACTCCACGCGGGGCTTGGCTTCGTTAACGTTCAGGGGTGCCGCTATCTGATGCAGGTCCAGACGCCTCCGCTACGCCAGCAAAGCTCGACTTTTCATGACAAATTTATTGGCCGGAGCACTGACTAATCAGGCAATAGAGGCTCGGCTGTCCCACAATTGTGGATTTGATGGCAGGCCATTGCATAGCTGGCGTTAATTTATCCCCAAAAATGCTCAATATACTACCATACTTACTGAAAACAATATCCCAGGTGAAAAAGATATCAAGAAACAATATCAATCGTGAACATTTCTGCACCCTGGAGTATTCAAAAGCTACTTACTTGGGTAATAACCCCTTGGCTCTCCGGTTCCCATGAACATAGCAGCTGGGGAAGCGGCCGTCTGGGAACTCGCCAAGCTGCTCAGCCGTATCCTCATTTCCAGATCGTCAGCCTGATCCACCTCGCATCAAGGGAAAGATTTTGCGTATCCAAATCAAGATTGATTTCTAAATGAAAGGTGCGAATATGGTGAAGCGTATCATAGGATGCGGTATGTACTGGTGTACTGGCTTCTGGAACTTCGGATATCAACGAGATGTTGAAGCCGTCGTTTCCCCCAGTTCCTATCTATTTCCGCCAAAATATGAATTTGGTCATCTGGAACGACTTCCCGGAGGGTCTTCAGGCTGACCAGCCTGAAGAACGTGGATTTAAGCTTGAGTTTAGCGGTTCGATCTTGGAGTTTAGCGACGCTCGGGCATATCAACGTCAAATAATGTGGACAGTAGATTTCCATGCGGCAACAATACTACTGAGAAGTTGTCATTATCGAAGGTAGCAAGTAGGAAATGTTTGATTTGAAACAAAAAAATCATTTCCAATTGCTGCCTATCGATGGCACTCTTGTCTATACTCTCGAACTGCTTGGAGCTTTCTCATCTACCCTGTCGTCGAATCTTCCTTCTTAATTTCTGCGACTATTATGCTCCTATCTCTTCAATTTTCCAGACCTTCCCCCTGCGCCTTATTCTACACTGCCATCCAACTTGCTCGTGGGCCAACCCCTCAGCGACCATCTCGAAGTGAGCCTTGCTTCATTCAGAGTCTTCAACAATCCTTGCCGACATTTCCTGAATCTCATCCATCCACGCTTGTATTTGGTGAATCTTGGTGCTTTTATCGTCATCATCCTCATCACCGCTCTCTCTGATTTTCTCTATCGTTTGCCGGAAGTGATCCATCGCCTCGTCATAACGTCCTTGGTCCGCGTAGCAAAGTCCCAATTCTTCGCAATAGACCATTGTTGAGAATATAAACCCGTAATTTTCGACACTTCCATGGAATGCCATTGCGTACCAGGTGGTGGCTTCGGCTTCGCGGTCCGTCTGATCCAAGATATTTGCCAGCATCCTTTGCGCCTCATGCAGCTGCCAAATCCAGAATGAGCCGCTTTGTCTTTTCAGGAGATTGCGAAGTATTTCTTCGGCGTCATGAAACCGGCATTGTTCCTGCCTAAGTTGAGCAAGGCGGTAATAGATGCGGAAGCTGACACTGTTCTCGGTGTGAAGATCATGGTCATCAGACGTCTCCACGTTCTTTATCACCTGCTCACTTTCCCTGTGTAGACCATTCAGTAAAAGAGCTTCTGCGAGATCGCACATTGTCATCAGCATGTTTTCCGATACCCGATTACTAAGCCAAACGTGTTCCTGATAGTCGATGTGAAGGACAGTCTCGAGTAGAGGCTGGCACAAAGATTGATAGCCAAACATTCGCATAATCGCGACAGTGATACTGTCGCGTAGTCCAAACTTTTGTAAAGAGATTTGGAGCAGTTCCCGAAGAATTCTCCGACTTTCTTCAAATTTATTGAAGGTACACAGAATTTCCGCAAGTAGCAGACTCCACTTTAACGAAAGTCGGTTTGTTCGGCCATTAACCTTCAAAATATACGGATGGACGTGCTCCAGCAGCTCTAGCGCATGTTTCGTTCTATTCTGCTGATGTATGCAATCAATAACAAAAAAGCAAAGTTCCAGGATATCATGTGGTCGGATCAGCATTGCCGCCCGCTTGGCCGTAATAGCTCTGCGATACCATGTTTCCGCTCTAGTCAAGTCGTCGAATTGATAATGGGTATACGCTATGTCGTCCATTTTCTCCACGAGGTCTAGAATCCCTGGTAATGTCAAGGTCTTCAGACGTTTGAACAACTTTTTGCAGGCAAGTTCTGACGATATCAAGGACTGATCAGTAAGAGATGGAAACGGTACCCAATGCACTGAAATTCTCCTTCCGGATTGCTCCTTGTAGGGAAATGGGTTGAGCTCGTACTGGAGACTTGGCTTCGGCCAGAGGAGCTCAGGAGAACTTGCTGAGTTCCGCAGCTGCAGATTACATTGAACGGGACGATACCACATCTGGGTGTTCGTCGTACGCTCGTCTCTGTCGAAGGCTCCTAAAAGACATGGCTTTGCCGCAACTGTTGTGAGATTGTCGCAGCCGTCGAAGATGGAATTTGAAAGATCAAGTGCAGGGATGTCGGCAGTTGCAATGGTCAAGGCTCCGATGAGCTTTGTCAATCCAGGAGATCCAGGTACGTCCACAGTGGACCAAAAAGAGTCATCGGCATTCGAAAATGAATCGGATTCAATTGCCTCTTGCTCATGCTCGAGAGCCAAGTGCAGGTGATGATCTACCGCCAGAGCCAGGTTCAGGAGCTCTCTGTCGTCAATGATATGTTCCATGGTCTCAATGGAATCTAAGAATGGGGATTATTGGCTTAGAATTTGGCGAAGAGCACAATGAAACCAACCTTCGCAATCACTGGCTTCAGCGCAACCAGATTGAGTGTCGCCACGCAATATCTGCTCCCTCTTTTTCCACCGCGTGACCTTGCCTTTGTCAATCTTCCGACCACGATAGGTAGTCAACGTGCAGTTCTCCGAATCTAAACTCTTCAAAAGGAGTTGGGCTTCCTTCCGCTTGACATTCTTCTCGAAGTTCCACTTCGATATTTGATACGTAAGTTGCTTCTTTCTGCAAAGTAATTAGTGACGTCTGCCCAAGGAACGGATTTACATACGTTGGTCTGACTTGGTGATGAAGATGGATCCAGTCGGCCAAGAATTTTAGGGTCTGGTTTTGATCCACGTAGAGTTGCTTGATGGTGGGCTTCAGTTCTTCCCATTGCTTTTTCGACAATTTGTTAGGCACCGGATTGAGTTGCCCCACATTAGTAGAGGACACTCGATCCGGAAAGGAGAATGTCTGATCTTCGCTCTGTTGAGCGGCTGGGAGGACAGACGAGGCTGTGGGCCACACGGGAGCCGAAAAATGGTCATCCATCCTGAACGAAAATAGTCAAGCAGACGCTGCAGGATGTGTGTACTTGTTTCCAAATGTGTTCCCTTACCTCTCGTACGTTGTGGGGTCTCAAGAAGGGTATATATCGAGCGTCCTGAGATCAGGCAGGGTGTTGTCATGCGCAAGCCCCCCTCAGTGATTGGCCGTAAGCGAAAGTTCAAAGGTGCGATTTTATGCACGTCGTCGGGCTGCAATGCCACAACAAAAGTGCGAATTTCTGCATGTCGGACAATATGCCACAGCAAAAGCGCGATTCGCTGCACGTTGAGCAAGGTTCGAACGCCACAGCAAAAGTGCGGTTTGAGCTGTGCCATTTCCCGACAATGTTCTATCTACAAATGGTAATGTATCACATTCCCATCCCAACTCTAAGTCCACGTAAATCTCTTCATTTCAATTCCCTCGTCTATTCAAACTTCGCTAAAGCTTCCTTAAAAATCTGCACAAATCTCCAAACCTCCTCATATGTATTATACAGCGGCACAGGAGCGACCCGAATAACATCCGGCTTTCGTTTATCGGCCACAATACCTGCCTCCTCCAGCATATCACTCAACGTCTCCAGGCGTCCTGGCTTCAAGAGGATGCTTAGTTGAGTACCACGTGCCTCGTGATTCGAGGGCGTGATGATGCGGAATCCACGTGATGCGAAGTTAGTCTTGGTTGTATCAGAGAGGAGCAGGTGCTCGAGGTAAGCGGTCAATTTCACAGACTTGGCACGGATCGACGTTATTGATGTTTGGTTGAAGACTGAAAGCGCCGCGCAGAGAGATGCGAGATCGACGGCAGAGGGGTTGGAGAGTTGGAAGCCGGAAGCGCCTGGACTGGGTCGGAATTCTGCAGCCTTGTCAACAGTGAACACAAGCTTAGGGAAATCGTCCTACTATTATCCATATTAAACCTTCCCACCTGATCACCGCCATACCATCCAGAAAGCCGATGCCTGAACACTGGCGGCTTGCCTTCTTCAGGATACTCCACTTTTCCGTGCTTCTCGTTCACGAAAAGTCCGGCAATGGCACCAGGGCCAGCGTTCATGTATTTGTACGTGCACCAAGCCGCAAAATCAACATTCCAATCGTGAAGTTGCAGAGGAACGTTACCTGCTGCATGAGCAAGATCCCATCCAATGAGCAAATCTTTTGAATGGGCATAAGCAGTGATGGTCTTAATATCGAAGAACTGTCCAGTGTAGTATTGGATTCCGGGTAATAGGACAAGAGCTGTGGTGGATGCATGTTTGTCAATAACAGCAATTATCGACTCTGTTGAGACTTCATAGTCTCCCTCTTCAGGACCTATCATCACCATGCACTCATCTGGGTTATACCCGTGACCTCTGATCTGCGACTCAATGGCATAGTGATCACTAGGAAATGCCTTCCAGTCCAAGATGATCTTGTTCTTCTTCACAGCTGGCGTGTAGAAGCTTGCCATGAGTAAATGCAGGTTGCCGGTCAACGTGCCCATAATTGCGACTTCTTCAACCTTGGCGCCAACAATGGGTGCTGATTGAGCGGACGCATGCTCGGCAAACAGCTGCCATTGCTTCAGGGGCGAGCCATCGAGATCTCGGAAGTGTCCGTAGACACCAATGGAGGCCCAGGTGTTGAGGTGGATGCGGAGGTACTCAGCAACAGCTTTGGGTTGAAGACCAAGTGAATTTCCGCAGAAGTATATGCATGGATCTTCTGATGTTTGTTCTGAAGAGGATGTTAGTAAAGATCAAGTCACGTACGGTAAGAATCTATTACTTACCTGGCTTGACGACTTTCTTTGATTTTATGTTCGCTTTCGAGGGGATGATAAATTGTTCTCGGAAGCCTCGCAAATGGTCCTTCGCATCAAGTGATTTCGCATACTCCAAAGAGTTCGCCTCGGCAGGAAACATTGGCTTCACCTCAGCATGCTCCGTGGCAATTGATCCCATTCTTATTTCTTTGTTCCGTGTTCGGGCAAGTGGCGGTTTTGTATTGCACAAAGAGAAATGAACTGAAGAAAGAGTTGATGGTTGGTGAATTGAGTCTGAATGTCGATGAAATGAAAGAGCACTTCCTGATACACTTTGTACCCCGCTCACAATTATTTGATAGTGTCGGCCAGCGTCGGCGTGCTGGTACATGGATCTCCAAACTTTTTTCCTTTCGTATTGAAGAGGGTTCCCGTGATCCGTGTCCAGTTCCGCTTCCGCCGGCACAGCTTGCCCTTACGTTAAACTCGGACTCGTGACTCGTGAATTTGCGGAGTCGATACGAATGCTTGGAAATATTGTTTGTGGATATGTGGGTTATGATCTGACCGCATTTGGCGTTCCGGTGTATAGAGGTTCAATTTGCCGCAGGTTTGCGAGCGTCTCTTCCTTTGTATCAACTTTGAAGCTCAGCTTGATACCCAGCGATCGTCGAACCTTTTCTTTTCATCACATACATTCCGAAACTCTCGCATTGTCATACTGTCTACCATGATCCTACCTTCACTTGATATCGATTTAGCGGAATTTGAGGTGGCCTCGCTAAATGGCTTCTTACCAGACGAAGCGCCGCTCGAGAGACTGAGCGACGTGTACTACTCGAGTTGGGAAGACGTCATAAACAATCTGCCATTACTTCTGAAGACTGGCGAACTGAGAAACAACGTCGATGCTTTGGAAGTACTTTCAATTTCGCGGCTAGTCGGTGAAAGAGAATGGCGGAGAGCGTACCTGATACTCTCATTCTTTGCGCATTCGTACATATGGGAGAAAGGTGGCCCATCCGAAGTGAGCAAACAAGAACCACCAAATATATACATCTTGACCTGACATACTTGAAGCGGCTGCCACCCCAGATAGTCGTCCCTCTCCTCGCTGTCGCCTCCTATCTCTCACTCCCGCCAACTGCCACGTACTCCGCCACAAACCTCTGGAACTTCTCGCCAGTCGCTCCCAATGTAGATCTCAGCCGGATAGAAAACCTGCGCTGTCTCCACACGTTCACCGACACCAAAGATGAAGAATGGTTCTTCTTGATCTCGGTCGCCATCGAAGCGCACGGTGCCCAAATAATACCGATCATGCTGCAGGCTGTGACGGCGGCTCGGGCCAATAATTCGCATGTGGTTCTTGTAGCTTTGATCAAGTTTGCATACTGCGTACGCGAGATTGGAGTAATTCTCCACAGGATGAACGAAGGATGCTCGCCGGAAGTGTTCTACAATGACATTCGGCCTTTCTTGGCGGGAAGCAAAAATATGGCGATGGCAGGATTGCCGAGGGGTGTGTTCTATGACGAGGGCGACGGAAAGGGAGAGTGGCGACAGTACAGTGGAGGAAGCAATGCGCAGAGCTCGTTGATACAGTTCTTTGATATTATCTTGGGCGTAGAGCATAATTCTTGCAAGGGTGTGAAGGGAAGCAAGAATGGATTTCTTCAGGTGAGTCTCTGTACCATTGCTTCAGTACGACAACAGGTCTGACTTTCAAATCAAGGATATGCGTAACTACATGCCCGGCCCTCATCGCCAGTTTCTGCAGCACATTGAGGAGATCACCAATATCCGTGGCTATGTGGAGCGAACTTCGGTTCCAGAAGTCGTGGAAGCATACAACATGGCAGTCAGCGAACTCGGCAAATTCAGAGATATCCACATCCAGATCATCACGCGGTACATCATAAACCCATCGCGGAAGGCTGCGCCAAATACCAATGCCGGACTCAATCTTGCTGTGGTCAGTTCAAAGGCTGAGGAGAAGACTGGATTGCATGGTACTGGCGGAACCGAGTTGCTGCCATTTTTGAAACAGAGTCGCGATGAGACGAAAGAGACCGCTTTGCATTGATGGAGATATTGCATGCATTGGGTGTTCGAAGAGGTAGTTTGCATTTATGGGAGTTTGCTTGATGATTGGAATGGACGAAGAGTTCGAATCGGTTGAGATATCTAGGAGCTTGATAAATTGAGGAGATCCCGATACATAGGATTGAGGTATTCGGGAATTCAAGATTAGGGGATGGATGAGACTTGCAAAAATGAGCATCAAGACATGAGTACACAAGACAAATAGACACACCA
The DNA here is from genome assembly GCA_001625345.1 of Cairneyella variabilis. NCBI lineage: Eukaryota > Fungi > Ascomycota > Leotiomycetes > Helotiales > Cairneyella > Cairneyella variabilis. The sequence goes on from AYLM01002119.1 coordinate 7,623, forward strand.
CGAGTTATCTTGACTCGTTAACTCTTTTACGTTCTGGGGTACGTTGGAAAGTCTCAATATTCTGACTCTTGAGATATTCCGCCATCAAATAATTGACTTTCGCGAGACGACTGCCCTCCTGGAGCGATTAAGCGAAAGGAAGCGAGGTGTTTGAAGGGGCTTGAGTTAAGCCGTAGAAGCAACGATGATATCATTAGAAAACAATTGAATGGACTGGGGTTTGAAATCTCTTCATGGTTTCTGTGTTTCCCGGAATCCTGACACCAGCTATGATCCACTCTTTGCATACCTGAAGAAAATTTGCTCAAGAGGGTCTTCCACATAACACGGAAGCGGTACGGATGCCGGACGGAAGTGATATTACATAATCCCGCGCTCCCAATCTTGCTTACCCTCCATCCTGTTGCATCCACATTTCAACGACATCCGCCGGATACGGATGCTTCAAGCATCTGAAGTAGGGCAGACCGTCATCCCGCAAACTCCCTATCTTGGGAAGGGTTGCGTACCATAGCTCGATGCAGATTTGCTTCGGGAATTCGGTATTGGATGTCTGCTGCTGCTAAGGTAGGTCACCCTTCGAGCAAGTTAAAGTAAGTGTCTCTTCGTTCTCTGTCTGCAAGCTGCAATTACCGCTTCTTGTCTCTCATCTATACCACCTCTTCGCTATTAATCTCTACTGCACCATGGGCTCAATCAGCAGCAACTGGCGGGAGTTGGACATCGCTGTCATCGGCGGAGGAATCGGTGCGTACCCTCTGGTCTCTCCATAACAACTCCCCCCGGCCCACGGCCGGCGGCATCTAACAACAATCACAGGTGGTCTTGCAACAGCTACCTCCCTCCGAAAAGCCGGCCACAAAGTTACCATCTACGAGCGCGCAGATTTCGCCGGGGAGGTTGGAGCTTCGATATCCTGCGCGGCAAACGGTACAAAATGGCTACACGAGTGGGGTGTCAATGTGCCTATGGGACGACCAGTTATACTCCAGAAGTTGATTTCCCATGACTGGAAGACGGGAAAAGTGGTCAATGTCTACGATCTTGCGGACTACGAACAGCGTTGGGGGTATGTCTACAATATGTTCCATCGTGTGGACATGCATGCCATGTTGATGGATTCTGCGATGGGCGTACACCACTCCGGTATCCCAGCAGTTTTGAAGGTCAATCACCGCTGTATGGAGATCGATCATTTGACAAGCACGGTCACATTTGAAAATGGTGTGCAAGCAAAACACGACCTTGTCATTGGCGCCGACGGAATCGGATCCCAAGTCCGCCGCACAATAGGTGTTATTCCAGATCGCAAACAATCAACCTCACACTGCCTCCACTGCATCATTACCACCGAAGACGTGAAACGTCTAGGCCTGAAGAACTACGCGGAGAACTCCGCCATCGAATACTGGGGTGGACAAGGAATTGACAAGATTGTCTTCTCGCCATGCCAGGAAGGCGAGCTGCACTCGTACTACTGTTTCTTCCCTACCGAGAAGAGTCAGAACCCAGGTGAAGGTTGGAACCACTCAAATACTGTCGAGGAGTTGCTTGCTCCGTTCGAGGGAACGCTGGATCCGGATTTGATCGAGATCTTCAGGAACTCGACGGATATCAAGCCTTGGAGACTGTTCGTGCATCAGCCGTATCCATACTGGCAGAAAAGCACAACTTGCATCTTGGGCGATGCGGCACATCCTATGATGCCCGATCAGAGTCAAGGCGCATGCACAGCTATTGAGGATGCCGCTGCTCTTGGGATACTGTTCTCAAAGAAATATCAGTTTGCAGGCGAGAGACAGGATATCGAGAAGGGACTGCAGATGTACGAGAAGGTGCGGAAACCCAGAGCATCAAGGGTACAGGAAGCCAGTGCGCGAGCAAGAGAAAATATCACGGAGCGGATAGGGTTTTCGAGTAATACGACGAACCCGCTGTATAAGGTGGCGGACGAGAAGAAGAAATTGACGATCGAGGAGATGAACGAGTATGATATGTATACACATATTGAGCAAATGGTTATGGGCGAGCAGAGTGTGGCAGTCAGCGAGAGAGCGAGTTTGTAATTCTGGAGTCTTGCTTTTAGTTTTGCTGTGGATCAGGAGTTCTGCCTAGGTATTCTTGAATCATTATTCTTACGGGACACCAATCACGTCAATAAGTCATTCTCAGGTATCATCACATCCTCCAAGCAAATATATATTGTTCTTCCCTTCAAGTTGCAGGCTCTTCCTTTCTAGTTGTTGCAACTAACACCCCGAAGCAAAGCGAAGACAAACCTCTCCTGCGTACTTCAGCTGCTCTCATACAGGACAATACCACAAAGCAAATCATACGAAATCCCACTACACAGTATGGACAGACCCGGGACCTGCCCGCAATGCGGTGAGAAGTGGTGGGTTGGACCTCCTGGTCCTAAACTTCACCTGCGGAATGCAAACGATGTGGTCATGGTGTAATAGCTTATCCACAACCAGCTCCTTCATACCCCCTCCTATCTAACCCCTTCCTGGTGGGCCCCCTTCTAGATGGCCCTTTCCTTAATGGCCGCTTAACTGGCCCCTCTTGGCAGATAGAGCTCAGTGTGCGAGCTTCCTTCCTCAAACTGCTGCGAGGTAACATAGCTGTAAGGTTAACTCACATCTCTAACAGTCTCAATGATGAAGCAGCCGCGCATGGGAGTACATGAAGTGGGAGGATTATTGGACATTGAGGGCAAGAGACTTGATTTGGATGGCTGATGAGATGCTTTTGATTATCTCAAAAGAAAAGTTTCATCGTTGCTTTCAAAATTGAGACAACTTGCGGCTTGCGTGGAGCTTGTAGAATGAAGGTTCGGATCAAGTAGGGTCTCCTGCCTCGGGGATAAACTAGCACTTCAGACTTGCCTGTGCTTGCCACTTGGTGGGGTAGTCCCCAGACAGGTAGTTGCTGAGGCGGTGGGTATCGAGGAGAAAAGCATAGACACGTAGCATAATTGAAAATATACCGCGGTGAGCACAATATGCCAAGCCTAAAAGCACGCAACAATCGAACTGCAAGGCAACAGGAAGAACTCCAGGGGGGGGGAAGAGAGACAATGAGTAATAATTTATTCCTAAGCTAAGGATTGCCCATATTCCACCAGTTCCCATCAAATTGAGCCCTCTGATGGAAGAAACTCTCTGCCAGCACCGCCAACTCATCTTCCGAGTATCCCATCGGAGCTAAGATCGACTCAGCAGGTGTTTCACCAATTCCCCTTGCTCCATTCATCGCTCTTGTCTCCAAGCCGGCCCCACTCATCGCGGGCGTCACACTTGGAGTCCCAAACTCCTGTCGCTCGACTCTTGTCGGTTCTGGTAGGACCGATGTCTGTGCCATCTCTGTTCTCTGACCGGCGAAACTCGATTGCAGTGATGGACCAAAGAGTTGTCTTGCCGAACCGACGGTTTCGCTTGAAGACGAGTATTCGAGTACTTCGAAGAATTGACCGAGGTCAATGAGGAGTTTACGAGATTGCCGTATGGGAGCGTCGCTCGCAACATGAGTCGAGGAGACAGTTTCGCTAAGGCCTTGGAGCTTGTCTGCCTGAGAATATTGTTAGAGAGTATGGGATAATACGGCGCTTTCTACTTACTATCCGTCCAACATGTGGCCACTGTAATCCGAGGCCTCGAATAAACCTCAAGCACTTCTCAAAATTGTCTTGTTTTTCTTTCCTCGTTTCTGGATCATCCACGACACTGCCTTGGAGATAGATGGTGGCGACGATCGCGACGCAATGACCAAGGAAAGGATCTGTGACTTTGAACTGTTTGGCGTCAAGCATGTCGATGAAGTTGATGATCCATGATGAATGGGATGAGATTATATCAGCAGTGTGTTGCAGAAAGATCTCTGGAATAACGCATTTGAAATTTCGTAATCGAAGTGACAATAGCAGAGGGTGGTTGAGAAGACAAAGATTTGTATGATATAGGAACTGGATAAAGAGCCAAGGACCCCAGTAATCTCGGTTCGCATAGAGATGGTGAAGAGATCGCTGTGAAAATTTTGCAGGTTTGAATCTGTGTATATATGGCATTCGAGTCTCGAAATCCATCTGTTGTGCAAGAATGGTTGTGTATTCAGACTGCGACGACCAGGGCGGCAGGTCACTTGGCTTGCCTCGCCTCCATGCATATCGAGTGATTTTGAACCATACTTCGCTCAACTGAATGCCGTAAGCCACAATGCCTTTATCTGATGAGTGGCTTCCATTTGGAGTTGCATGACCCGAGCCCTCAATCAAGGGGTTGGCTCGGTTCGGGTCAGCAGTGGTCTCAGGATACCAAGGAAAGTTGTCGTCTGCAGAAAAGTCAAGGATCATAAAATCGGCCCCATGTAACCGTTTGAGCAGAAAAAGACTCCAGAAGCATCGCCGCCGCTCTTCTTTCTCCTGTGCGGAGAGAAGAGTTTGAGTCTCCGAAGTCAACCCGGCATTGTGAGCCAGACTCACAGCCAAGCTGGTGTGGATGCTTGCTCTTCTTGTGTTTCCGTCTGCCCAGAGATGAGTTGAATCCGATTATCGAGTGAGGAGACAGACCTGCAAAATCTACGAGACTCAAAAGGCAGAGTGCTTGGATGGTCGATAATTCTACTGTTCCTTCGAAGACTTTCTTCGAGATGATATTTCTCGCTACTTCCAAATATTCACTCGCGGGTATCGTATAACTATGGAGATTTGAGTCCTCGGTGAAGCGCAATGATAATGCAAGGATGGCAAACAGAATCTCTACATCTCGGTCCTTGAGCGTTTCGATGAACGTAGAGCGATGGAATAATGGCAACGGCTGACAGTCGCAGAACAGGAGATATGTTTCGGCTGCAGTCTGAATCACATCCCATGGAGGTAATCTTCTATGATGATCTTAGAGTCAAAGGCGTGGGCTATCAAAACGATGACTTACGAATCAGATATTCTCAGTCTCGGTAATGCCTGCGGTAGTGTTTGTTGCGGAATCCTCGCCGGCGATTCTGGGACTTGAATTGGGCTGCTCCTGCCCCTTAAACCTTGATTGGCGAGCACCTCTGCCAGTTGAGATTCAATTAATTTGAGCCGGTCTTCCTAGAAATTCCCATGAGTGAGCACATGATCATAGGAAGAAGACTCTAAACTCACCAATCTCCTCTCGCTTGGTACAGTTCCTGAACCGCCCGTCGCCGTACGCGTCGGTCCAGGAGTGGGGGAAATGCTAGTAAAAGCTCTCTCAATGTCGCCCCTTTCATCCGCGTAAAAGCAGTTCTGTCTCAATCTCGCGCAATGTGAGCAGACTGGCTTCTCTCCCGGACATCTCGATTTCTTGCGGCTGACATCTCGTCAGCCTGTTTCAACGCCGGAACACCGCGCACGGATCCTCACCGACACGGCTCACAAGCCTGGCGCACGCGTTTAGCGGGGCGTTCTAAGGACATGAAGCGATCATATTATGAAAGTCTGGGTACCATTTTGGTATCGCTCCGCGGGATGGGACTAATTGTAAAGAAGTTGCTGATCTGTTTACCTGCGAAGAAGTGAGGTTCAGAGATGCGGGCCGGCCATGAGCCGTTTCCGGTACGAATGCGAATGCGAGTCCGACTGGCATGTCGACTTCATGCCACTCCGAATCTCCTAGTTCACAAATCTTCCAGATATGTGAAATCTAAAACCAAAAGTGGAAATATTCCAGAGCTCACGGGTTTGCATTGCTTTCTAGCTAGACTTCTTTCATCTATCTAGCTATCTCCTGTCCCACCAGGGCGCACAGCAAGGCAAATCCCACCCATCTTCCACCACTGCCTGAAGCGGCGGATCTCCCACTGGCCCTTCATCCATCGTGCCTGGTAGTCCCCAAGGCGGAGATTAGCATGTGCGACTTGCTTCAACCAGCTCAAACTTTTGTTTTTTTCCCCCGTTGAACTCTCGTCTGATATGAGTACATCTGCGGTGGAAGCGCTCGGTTAGCCTGACGTGCCTGAGCATTACATGTAAGGCAATAGTCTGGTATAAAGAAGCCTTGCCGGCAGAAGGGATACTCGTACATCGTGGCTTTCAATTCTCTGTGGTTGAACTTGAAGTATTTTATTGTTGATAAGTTTTGTCCGAAATGACCTCAATTCGTGTTGCTGGATGAGGTGCTTCTATATTATTTAGAATTTTATTTTTATTTTTTATTTTTTATTTTTTTGGAAAAGAACGAATAAGAAGAAAGGGAAGGAGGAGGAAGAAGAGGGTCTATAAACTTTCATTAGGGATAATATGCTGCAACGTTCTATGAGAAGAGGAAGATTGCATTTTGAATGAAGATATTTGCGGTGAATGTTGATGTTTACACGCCAGAACCTGAGGGAGTTGAGTAGGAATGCCTTCATGCCCCTTCCTCTTTCCGCCATTCAGAGATGGTATTATAAATCATTATATTCCTAGGTCTTGTTCAGCGGGCGCGATTCATATGCCAAGCCAGAGTCGCTGAGTATATCAAGGGGAGATTTCCATTGGCCTCGCCTTATTCATTTAGAGGCATATATTCAATTGCAAGCATTCAAATAGCCACATAATGGAACAATAGGCAGAGCCAAACGCAAAATGATGCAAGAAAAGCGCAATGCAATTGTTTGACTAACCGCCACTTGGACGCAGGACCACTTTGCCCGAGAGGCATTTGATTCTAACCAGAATACAAAGAATATTCGGGGCTGATACCAACCCCTTTCTAGGTGGGTAGACCATAGTCTTACCAAAATTTCTTTCATCATCATCCGAAGTTCAGGCACCTTTATGATGAAGGAGAATCTCTCCAAAGTTTTCCGACTTCCCAGAAACCACACGAATTCATGCACTAATTAGCATCTCTCTGGTGCATCGCCTTTTGGACACGTCTTCCCTTAGACAAATTTTCTCTTCGATGCATCTTCTCTTCGCTACATATTCGCCTGGGCTCCTCGACACGTTCTCTTCCTTACGCATCTTCGCTTTGTTGATGCATTTGCTCTTTCATACATCATCTCCCCGGCAATTGGGCGAGTATTTCCATGCGACGCGTTTCTAACCCTCGACACCTCTTCTCTTCAGCACGTTCGTCTTCTTCGACCGACCTTTTCTCTCCACGCCGCATCTCCTCGTCAACATCTTCACGTTCTGACCTTCTTCTCGCCATCTACCTTTGCTTCCCTCGACAGACTCGTCGCCGCTATCTGACCTACCATCTCCGCTTTTCACTCCACATCTTCTCTTTATCGACATTTTCGCTTCTTCGACACATTTCTCTCCTTTGGCGTGCCTTCTCTTCCTCGACGCATCGGCACGCCATGAACGAGCAAAGCAGCATATCTTATCAGACATAAACCAGTACCCTTGAGAAGGAGCTCCGAGAGTTTGATTGACAACAGGAAGGTGTGCCAACACTTTCCAGAACCCCTTTGGGTCTTTTAGGCTCAGTCTTTCCCTGAGGAGATTCCGCTCAGCACAGCCTGACTAGATTAGCTGACAACAAAACCTGAAGAAGCTCCCAAGAATCGCCATCAATATCGACTCAAGAGTGCAGTAAGGGAAAATTTATACGATAATTGATTCTCTTCCTCGCGGCAGTTCCGTGAAAGATACCCACTGGTTGGTATTCAGGGCGCGAAAGGTTTGTTCAGTGAAGTCAGATTGGACACAGTCACGTGACCGTTAACATTGGATATTTTTCATGCTTTAACTACAATTTCTCCTTGACCATACACTTCTGGAATCCATCTCCAAACATCTCCGAATATTCTTTATGCCATCTATCTTCCCATTGTTTATTGCTTTTTCTTGAAGTTACATCTATTCCCATTGGCCCTGAAGTACCTCAGCCTCCCGACGCTTGGCTTGACCAAGCTTAGCCCTGTCCCGGGCCAGGAACAACGATCACCCGAGTGGCAGGGTTTGGTCAGGCATCGTCATGTGCGAGCGGCATTTGGGGAAATCGCATTCACGGTCTCCATTCTGCCACAACAGACAAGGACAATACCAAGACCCTTTACTATTGTCAATGCGACTCATATTATTGTTGGAACAATAGTTCGTCTATCCGCCACCTGGTACTTAAAGGTCCAGTCTTCTGCGAACATATTTCTCCCTCTGCAAAACACTCCTTGAACCTCACGAACTCAGCAACGATCAGAGACTACCTCGTACCACAACGAGTCATCTCCCAGCGAATCTTTACATCTACGATCAACCCTACCTCCAACAACTTCCTCACGTCGACATCCGCATACTCCACGTAAGACCCAACCATGTCTCCATCCCCAGATCCTATGTCTCCTCAGGAGCAACAGCTGTCGAAGAGAGACAAGAAGCGTTCCATGATGGCGACCAAGTACGAGGAGCTCGTCCAGCAATTCAGCGATCATCGCGACCTCTACTATCGAGTCCAACTTACTTCTCTTCAAATCGACCAAAATCTAATCGCTGAGGCCGATACCGATACGGCAGGCACACTGAGGGTCGAGCAGGATATCATTGATGACTTGGTCAAGGACAATATCCAAAAGAACCTATACAAGCTGGACTACCCTGTCCCCCTGCCTGCTGGTAGAGTTTACGCAGATTTTGCAAAGGAGGTCAATGATGCGAAGGAAGAGAGAGACACGGCTTTGGCCCTGCTGAAGGTTGGCATTACTTGCCCGTTCTTCGCACCCTTTACTAATTGCGCCACAGAGGGACCACGATGTTGCAGAGGTCAAATTGGTGAAGGATGCCGAATATAGAAAGAGATTGGCTACGGAAGAGTACCGAGCTTTGATTGACACTGTTCGGGAGCGCCTACTCAGTGGGCTGGCTTCTAAGAAGAATAAGGTTGTCAAGGAGTTCGAACTCAAGGACGATGGCTCTGCCTTTCTTCTCCACCCCAGTCAGTTCAGTCACACGAATCCCGCCAGCCCAAGCGGCCTTCCAGTAAAGAGAAACACCAGGAACCGACGCGACGCTGAGGAGACCCCTATCTCCGCCGAGACCTCTTCCAAGCGGAAGCGCAAGGCCGCCGACAGCGACGAATCACCTGCTCCCACCCGTCAGCGAACAAACAATGGCACCGCTACTCCCGTCCGACGAGAGTGGCGAGTTGAGTTGGAAACACGGAAGGCACAACAAATCGATTCTCCTCTGTACTCGGTCGACAAGTTGTTCACAGAGCGTGAGCTTTCCATGGTTTACAACCACGCCGCTCTCGCAGCACACTCAAGTATCCTCAGAAATTCAACGTCGGCCAGAGAGGCAGACTCTGGATCAACCTCAGACGGAGAAAAGGGTGTCGCAAACACGATCGAAGGAGACGCCGCAGAGGAAGACTCACCGCCGTCTGCCCCTGGCATGGAGAGGCAGCCGTCGCACGCCACTCGAAGCACCCGAGGCATTCAGGTTGATCACCGCCACTTCGAAGCCACTCTGGGAGTCGACCCTGCCAGTGATCTTGCCTACATCGGAACCTGCGTTGACACCTTCAAGACAAAGGCGCCAAAGCTACCCTCGGTTATGGCTGCACTATCACAGAAGACCATGACTGCGGCGCGTAGAGACGAAGGTCCTGGTTATACGACCAGCTTAGACCCGAATGAAGCGCTCTCAGACTTGGAATTTATGCGGGCCGCGAAGGCCTATAACGAGACAAACGGCCACGGGCGAAGTCTTGACAATGGAGTCTTGAGACAGTTGCTGTCAGAATCGTCAGACTCGACCAAATGGCCCTATTGGGATGGGAAGATGCCAAGGGGAACTTACAAGGAGGAAGAGGTGGCGGCGCCGGTCTTGGGCGGTGAGCCAATGTCAAGAAATCCCACTGGAGACAGTGAGATAACCAGTTCCCGGGGACGGACCAAAAAGGCTCGCGTCCTGAATTAGAATTACTTGTACAGAATATAGCTCGCTCTTTTTGCAGCTGGCGTCAAGGTTGATACCACGAATCGAGGATTTTCTCGCTGCGCAATGCTTATGGTTACTGTGATACTCATGCATCCTCTACTTTCTCCTATGTTTATCTCTTTCAAGCCGCGGCTGCCTCTTTCCTCCCCGCATCTTGCAACTAGAGATATCTCATGACTCCAGTTACCCCACGCCTCTGCATATCTCACACCCCCAGATAGGCCAATTTTCTTGATATCTCGTGTTGCCTCGCTCAAGAGAGATAGTAGCCACGAGCATTGTCGCGGTAACCGAGCACCCCGACTGGCCTTGAACATACCACACACTAACTTTTGATAGATTCGGATGAGGTCAAGTTGCTCGAAGCTCCATTGCCTCATTTACATCAAGGCGGGTCGTTTTGCAGCCTCATGCTCGCAAGGAAAGGTCTTTTGAATAGTGCGGTTCTTCAGAGTGGGTCCTTGAATTCACCTTCGAGATCCAATAACAGTGGATAGTTTGCTACTTTCAGCGTAGCTCACAAAGAAAAAGTGAGGTCAGCTACCTCATACCCTCTGTCTTCAACGATGACATAATTACATTCACACGTTCACTCGCTAACGAGAAACCGAGCGGTGATTCACAAGGTCCCGCCTTGAGCACAAGTAATCTTACATAAATCTCGAGCGAGACAATCAAACTTCACATCTCAGGACAGTTATTGTCGGGGCCTTCACACTTCTGGGAAAGGTCTATCGCCATATTGACATCTCAAGCCACAGCACTTTCCAGTAGTTGGTGCCTTAAGTATCCAGCTCTTCACCGTTAAGTGATCATCTACCTGCGTTCATAAGCTATCTGCCTCTTTCACCGTCGAAAAGTAATCTACTGTCGATTATCTTGCTATCGTCGAATCCTTCATGATTTTACTTTAGGATACCAGTATAGTAATCTTCTAAAATTCAGCTTTAGCTTAACAAGTATCTTCATCGGTCGAAGGAGACGGGCACAGTTCCTCCCTTTCATGCCGTAACTCACTGGCTCCCCTCCCCCTCCCCCCATTGTACGCCTTAGCAGCTTGCATGTATGCTTGAAGTCTACTCCATAATCAAGAGTCGAAGACTTTATAGTGGCCGCTGGCCGCGCTAGAAGCGCTAACCCCAAATTAGTTCCTTGTCACCCAACTCCCGGGTCTCTCTTCACGAGCCCACGGTAGGTAAGCATATCTTCGCAAGCTATGAAGATTTCATTGCTTTGGAAGACGTTTTGGAATCTTGACATCTGAGCTTGGCTGCTTTGAATAGTAAGTATTTCAGATCCGAACTCACTTTTACCCTCCAACATCATCATTCTCACTTCGTATACAGACGCCTATAAGACAGTATATAAACCAGCCCCAGCGCTCTAATCCTTCTCCAAGAAAGTCTTGTCTCAGATAGTCATCTTACTCCTGGCAGCAGGAAGCGGGAGTTGATCCCGCACTTCGGTTTGCATTCAAGTAGGAGGAACGTGCACCTGCTACCTCAGTCTCCAGATAGCAGGAGAGAGGAAGAGGTACCAACTTCTACAGGGATGTCTGGCGTTTCTTGAACTGCCGTCGAAGACTGTTTTCATGTCTCTTTCTCCCATCGTTCTAACTCACTCAATATCCATCCAAGGAACAAACGAAGAAAGAGGTACCAGTAATGATAGACTGTGAGCAAGTTGACATACCAGAGACCTAGAAACGTCACTGCTACAAGCTAAGGTTACATTTGTATGTCAGTTCTGCACCAAAGAGAAAGCCCTCGCCACGGAGGGTTTGAAGTCCTCAGGTACTGTTTGACACTGTTGGCTCCAGTTCCTCGATCACGTTACATACTTTCTTGACCAAGAAAAGAATCACAGAGCACACAATACGCATCATAACATCACACCACTCGCACCAACCCAGAAAATTCAAGTACGCTTATCTATTCTCTCTGTCTCTGTCTCATGTCTAGCCTGATATTTTCGGCTCTGCGCCTCCTGTATGTGTATTGTCTGGTCATGGTATCATGAGATGCCCCAATCTTGCCCATAACGCCGCCCATACCGTAAAGAAGAACCAAATTCTCATGCTCACTCCCATCGATCCGCAATATCTATGCCAGCCTACCTATGCTACACGCCACGCCAAGAAAGTCGTGCTGCATCAATGGCCGCAAGGCATTTGTCCAGTCTGCAATGCAAGAAACGCCGTTCCCTCCCTAAGCAAGTAGAGTAAAAACTCAAACATTTTGGCTCGCTCTGTTGTGCATGTGTTTCGAAAGGTGGTTGTCGAAGACAACTAGAAAGGGTCCGAAAGACCCGAAGATCCACTCGATCCAGCTGCCGGCTCTCCCATGCCAAGCTCACGGAGTCCAGGCGGAATAGCCCATCCATGCGCCTGGCAAGCGCGGACATACGCATCAATGGCCTCGTGCACACCATAATCCTGATTATGGCTGCGGCCAGACATCAGACGCGCAGGCTTCGGCTCCAGGTTCATGATCGCCATGCGGACTTGGAGAAGAATGCTTTCGATGGTGGAGACTGAGCTCCAGCCCGTATTGGTGAGCAACTCCATGCACATAGCGCCGCCACCAGTGACATGGCCTCCGCCGCCTTGGGTGAAGGGGAGGAAGCGAGGACGAATGACGCGGACGAAGGGTGGAGAGAATGGGAAGTCCTTGCCGAAGCGGATCTCGAGGACAATGCTGGTGACGCCAGCTGCCTTCATGTCCTTGGCAAGGGGTAGAGTGGGTTCGAAAGAGTGTAGCTCAACGATCCACTGGTAGACATTAGTGATCAACTCACGATCAATGTACCATCCCAGTTCGTGCAATGGCGTCTTATCCTGGATAGCGATCACCTCCTGCAAAGCTCGGTTGAGAGACTTGGTAGTGGTAGAAGTAGAATATGAGGGTGGCGCCAACATCGGAAGCTTAGATTGATCCAGGGAGCCGGGAACAAAGTCGGTCAAAGCCTTAGCAGGGACTTTGGCCTTGGACGACATTCCGGATTGACTCTGCTTCTTACTTGGAGGCGCCTCATCATCCGTGAACATAAACTCGAGGTCGGAGATATTTTCTCCTCCACTGACCATCTCATTCCCTTGAATTAATACATTGTCGAGACCGGTATTCTGCTTCTTGTGTCCCTTGGACGCCTTCTTCGGCGAATCAATTTGGCTAGCACCGACGCGAAACGCCTGCGAGACGGAGACTGCGCAAATAGGAACACCGATTGGTTTGCCGTAGGTCGATTTCGCAGTGTATTTTGGATCTTGAGCTACTTCTAAGGCAGGATTTGATTCCCTATTGATGGTTAGCTTCATATTGTACGCGACCGAAAGCTTTGAGCGGCCTTTGGACACATGTGGTCGGATCACTTACTGGCTCACAGTAACTGATGATCCAGCATTTCCTCCTCTCTCACCCATGCCGTCGGAAGTGGTTGACTGGACGAAGAGATATCTGCACTGAATCCAGTCGACATGCTGAACTACGAGATGAGGCTGAGAGCTAGTGAACTGAGATGTGCAGTTCACAATTTCATTCAAGCTCATTGCACAGGTAATTTGAAGTTCCGATCCTGGCCAAGTAATCTGCAGCAATTAGTTTTGTGTGAGATAATGGAAGGTTTTGCGACTTACTGCTCCAGCTCCAGCATAACCAACGGAAGTATTTTGGTCTTGAGAATGATAGACACCATGACCAAAGGCTCTTCCATGAAGAGTTTCCTTGAAGTCAAGACCCGATCTAATGATGCTGTGCCAATTGGGAAGTGGGCTTCCGTGCCAGGCGAACAGAGTTGGATACTTGGAGTCGAAGTTGGCTTCTTGCTCTTGAAGAGCTTTGTAAAATCTTTGCTCTTTGTCCGGTGATCCCTGAGCAAAGCGGAACTGAACCCAACTATCAGACACATTTGACACTCTTTGGTCAAGTCTCAGCCTAGCAAGAGCCGCATCATCCTCAGCCTGCCCAGGACATTTATCAACCTGAACAATGCATGACCTATTCGATGCAATGACCCATCTGAGAAGTCCCAGAGCAGCCGGCGAGATGCGTTCTCTCCAACGCTTCAGATCAGGTTCTGAAAATCGACTCTGCTGTTGCAGGTAGGATTTGATGACTGTGATTGGTGGTAGAGTTCGCAGCAAGGACACAATACTCTCGGCCTTTCCAATGTCATCCAAGTCGTCAAAGTTCTGCTTATAAAGAGCCAATTTGGCCGGAATAAGGCCAGGGGGTGGAGTCACAGCGGGTGTTGCGGCACCAGGAATATCTGATTGGGATGGCATCGACGGAGGCCGAGCATTCATTAAATTGACAGGTTCAGATAGCTGTACGACAGGGTAGAACGAGATATCCTCGACACGATAATGGTCTGCAACAGGGTTGCCTGGTTGATGTCAGCTCGGCCACGAAATTATAGACTCACGAGATACGCACCAGAAGTCGATATCACAATCCATTCTCCGTTGCGGACAGGATTTGGTTGACTCCCCTCAAAAGTGACTTCATAGCGACTGGGATCGAAAGTGACGTCTTTGAAGTATTTGGACTCAAAAAGATTTGTCGTCGTCGGAGTCGGGGCCTGAGCGTCGTAGCGGGCATACATCCCAACAGCACCGCCTCGAGTCGACATGCCTGCAATTGGTGGAACCATGAGATTCATGCCAGTTGGATATTCTCGGAGTCGCCGGCTCTGTCGAACAGTTAGATTTATCGGAAATTAGAAAAAATGGGAAGACTGACCATTGCGCTTGCATAGCAAAAACTAACGAGTAGATCCACGACATACGGTTGTGTCAATATCTCATGCTCGACGCTAGGCCCAAAGCCGAGCGACATGTACTGATAGAGACACAGAGGGTTACTGCATACGTATGGCTTCAAAGCTCCGAATTCCTCCTCGATCAGGTTATGACAAACGAGACAGAACTCAGTACACCGAACCAAATATCGGATGGCGAACTGAGCAGCAAGAAGGGGAAACGACACTTCCTTGACCAAGTCGCTGAGGTGGTCATGACCAAGCTTTGCGAGAAGATCACTCTTAGGTTTCGACTCCAGGTAGTATTTAGGTTGAAGTTGGTCAGCCTCTTGGTTGATACTACCTTGCTTGTCATTGAAGAACAGTTTCGCACCATCCCATCCAAGGCCCATTGAGTTGCGTATCTTGAGCAGGGAGATAAACTGGGAATTTATAAACTCGTTCAAAGAGCTGCTGATGAATGTATTCGCAAAACCTTCAGACGTCGAACGTCCAGCATCCTGGCTGCTCCCTTCCTTGTCCCCGGCTTCAACACTGGCTGAGACATCAGTGAATGCAGCGAGAGCTTCCCGGTACATTGGTTTGTATCTATAGATGTCAGTAAAAATAGCAAAATATCGTGATATTTCTGGTCGTACCTGTTGCTAACGCCCACCCGGAATGAAACATCACTAGAGATGACCGCCTGTTCGATTACATTCTCGAATGTCTTGTAGCCGCTCGAATATCGGATAAGAAGGACTATGTATTGTTGTGGCTCCAAATCCCAAGCTTGAATAGCCTCTTCTGAAAGTCCAAGATTGGCGACACGGATGGACAGGCTCAGCAGGCTGTTAATAGCATCGGCTTTCATGCCGCCCAAGATACCTACACTAAAGCCACCCATCTTGGCAGCTTTCACATCATGTCTAATACGTCGATTGAGATGTTTGGCCTTCTCGGAGTTGATAGGAAAGGTGGTAATGGTGGATCGCTTTTGACCGCTGACCGTGGCAGGTTCGTCATCAGACCAGTCGGGTTCCTCATCTTCAGACTCTTCCTCCTCCTCAACCTCTCTGTTATCAATCATCTGGATGTCCGAGCCAGAGACCTCAGGAGTAGCCAGGTTAACGGGATCGTCGCGAGAGCCAACAGCTAGAGCAACTGACAGCCTCGAAGCAAGCGTGCTGATTAAGTCCGGAAGCGTAACGCCAAGTGAAAAATCAGCAAGTTCCGTAAGAGTAGTAGTAGCGCTAACAGGAGCTTCCAAACTCTTGACAAAGATCATGAAGGTATGATCAGAGGGGTATGAGCTGACCTCTATAAACGATGTTAGTCGCAAGCATTTTTGGAGGTGCCTACCTCGGCTGCGAAACAGATCCTGATCAAGTTTTATAGCTAGTAAAGAAATAGCAACAAATGGAATAATCGTAAAGGTTGGGAGTATGCATGTCTTGATCTAGAAGTAAGGACAAAGCATGGACCGGATGACGTACCTGAGCAGAGCAAAGAGATCTCAATGGGTGCTCCAGTGACAGGAGCGAAGCAAGTAGACACTTCTCCATCATCCTCTCCTCGAGTGACGCTGACGATTCCAGGAATTGCTTTGTCGGCAGCGGCCTGAATGTCGGCCATGAATTGCTTTCGAGGCATCTTGTCGAAGTGGTTGCCTACAGCGAGGCTGACGCTTGCTCAAGAATGCAACGACAGCTGCAGTTGATGGGAAATAAGATTATTTTGATGTTTTCGAGAGGATGGTAAAGAGAACACCCTTTCTCCTGAAGTCTGAGGGAGAAGGTGAGTTGCTGTGCGGCTTGGAGATATTTTGGCGTGGGGAAATTTCGAGGAGGCAGATGAGGCGCGCAAGGCGGAAGGGTAATTGACTCGCGACGAGGCGCGAAAAGTTATCGCTCCGAAGAGTGAGTCAAAATGTGTATGATTGCGAGGTTCTTCTGGAAGCAAAGCACAAAGCATCGTCTGGTCCGGCAAGGAAAGTGGTAGAACACAAGTTTGGGACAACTTGGGAAAATTGACAGAATTGTGGAAGTCAGGCGCAATGGTAGCCTTGTGCTAGGCGGCAGGACCAAGTTAGGCCAACTTTCTTGCCCACCAATGAGGTCATGAATCGAGTCGTTGTGGACCGCAAAAGAAAGTTCTCCTTTCCTCAAGTCAGCATCGACATACTCGATGATCAGGAGATGTTGAGATGCAGCAGTTCATGAAGGCGGCAGGCGTTTGTGAGGTCGAGAGGGACGGTGAGGCGAAGTGAGCTCGCTCAAACCGACGCCTTGGAAACCATTCAGGCACAGCACGAACCGCCGATCCCTGCGACTCGCCGCATCAGCCCATAGAAGACCCCTTGTTGACCGCGGCAGCTAACTTCAACCCCGCAAGGGCGCGCCCACACTTCAGAAACAGAATAGAATCCGCTCAGACCCCAACCAAGTTCTCAAGCTCCCGTCGTGCCAGTGGCCAGCCTCGACATCTAATTACCAACTCCATACACCATGGCTTGGGATTCAAAATCTGCAAGGAGGCGGCAAAACAGCAATGCTGCATTGAGAACTCACCCGCAGAACCCCTCCATCTCGACGATCACTTACACTCCAAAGTCAACACACGTTGCAGATCCCGCTCTCCAAGCCTTTCTCAACCCCTCCTTCGACCCAGCCGAATATCTCAACACCACGCTCCCTTCCCTCCAAAGCTCAAATGCTCCCCAATATGCAAAAGGCAGCGTACCTCTGGCAGAACTCTCGACGCAGACGCAGACTCTCCTCTCGCATCTCAGCGCACATACAACAAGACTGACGAGCACCCTAACCCAACTCACTGACGAGATTCTTCGAAGCGGAAGCAGGCTGGCATATGAGGTAGAAGTCTTGAGAGGAGAAACACTGGGGCTATCAGAAGCTCTGACAGAAGGACTACAAGAAGACGTGACCAAGTTTGTGCCAGGCGGGTTGGAACAAGATCTCACAAGAAATACTTCACGGACGGCAGACGCGAGCAGGAATAGGCGGCGATCCTCAGTCACGATACCAAAGACTCCTATACGAGAAGAAGCTCCTGCGATTGTAGATCCTCCGTATATCCAACAGCTACGGACACTCACATTGGTACGGTCAAGGTTGGAAACGGTGATCCAGACATTTGGCGATGCGATGGCATGGACGTTTCCCCCTTCCGAGGTCTCCGTCACGTCGTCTTTTCTGTCCGTCTCAGCTCCCGAGCCCGGATCAGATATGCACAGTATGGAAGAGAAAGGACAGCAGGTATCGAAGAAGCTACGGGACGAGATTGCGGATCTGCTGATTGGAGGTGATCCAATTGATGGCATTGAAGCTGCGGCAAAGCGAGTCGAGGAGCTGAAAGAGCTTGTCATTGTATGGAAAGGCACTGCAGAGGAGCGAGCGAGGGTCAAGTTCGTGGAGAGTCTAGCAAAGATGGTCGAGGACAGGCATCGAGATCTGCTGAGAGAGTCGGAACAAGATTCTCGTCTACGGCAAAGAGTCGAGACGTTACAGGAAGAGGTGGAACTGAGTAGCGGAGAAACCCAATCTCAGGGCTATGGGTTCATAAGTCGATTGCAAAAGCTCAGAGGAGCTTCGTAGACATGATGTTATGATATAAAAGATTGCAACAAATGACTTATGCTAGGCAAATCCGACAATTATTGGCTCTTATTCATCCCTGCAAGCCCTGCTGTTGGCTTGAAGGTCAGTGCCACAAGTCAAATCCTCCGACAACCCCAACATCTCCATCTGCTCAAAATATTTTTCTGTGATGTTTTCCACAAGTTCAAATGACTCGACTCGACTTTCTCAGTGAGAAGAAATCCACTGTAATGCTTTTCACTCGTCACTTCCTGCTAGGGAAGGCGCGTTTCGTAATGACCTAGTGGTCTCGTATCAAAAATTTCCTTACTGCATTCCTCCCACAATCAACATCCCTTTTCTCAAACCACACTCGTTCTTCTGCCCTCTTCTTCACTTCTGCTGTCTCGCCCATCTGGTGATGCATTTTGTTACAATTTCTCATTTAGGGCGTGTGGAATTGGCGCATCCTTGATTTCGAGCAAACATTTCGTCCGACAGCGACGCGAAAATTGTATCTCGAGCCAGTTTTCCCTGCTATTTTCGTTCGATTCGCCAAGATGCAGTGCGATATCCTCCCAGGTGGTGGGGTGTCAGGGCACAAGAGGACGCGAAGCTCTCCAGTCAAAGTCGTAGCCGGCTATTTGGTGGGCAAGCTGCGACGCCCGAGCAGATTTCGCAGTGGTCTTCTGTTAAGTCTGATGGCAATCGGTGGTATTATACTCCTATATATGGAACGCAAGCATGCAGTGTGCCTCACTCCCAGGTTTCCGTGATATTTTATACTGAGCTTTCGGCAGCTTGAACTACAAGTTACAGCCGAAACCATCTCCAGCCACATTCCCAACAGCGTTGCGGACATCCTCGCCCAATACAGAGACGAAGTTAAGCACAAGAGATGGGACTACAATGTTGATACCAAGAATGCGAGCATAAGTCTTGTCAAGAAACTAAAATTTCATCTCTTGATTCCGGCCAGCAGACCCACGGCGAATCTGTGTAAAACGCCGCTTTCCGCTGCAATTCTCAATTATCCTCCGCCTACGCTCATTAGCTATGGAGTACCTGGAGGCAATCAGAGACCCGGCGCAGATGTGGTGAAAAATGCATTCACTTTCTTGCATAGCAAGGCTGCTCGTGATGATGATTTGATACTGCTCGTGGAAGAATGTTAGTCTATCTCTTACCTTTCCTCGGCATAATTGACAGGTTCGTAGATGCTTGGTTTCAGCTTCCAGCAGAAGTCTCTATTAATCGATCTTTCCATGGGATGCGAGACTCGAGCGCTGAACTATTGGAGAGATACGGAGAAGGCGGAGACACGAACAGTACATCGCCGTTGTCACTGAGGCAGAGATATACACAGCGAGTCCTATTTGGTGTCACAAAGGAATGTTCAAATTCTCCCAGCTACCCAGCATGCTATTCAGTTCCACCGCCACCGCTGCTTAAGGATATCTATGGTTTCGAGACGGACAAACACACCGAAGGCAAATATAATCGACCACGCTACATGGGGTACTCAATGGTCATGGGAAAGGTTTCTGACCTCCGTCCAATTTATGAGTATGCCTCTGAACTACTTGAATTTGAGAAAGTTGGCGAGCAGGGAAGTCCGTACATCTTCTCCAAGATTTTTGGCAAGCAAGAATATGCTCGATCGCTCTCCGCTACCAAACCAAAGAATTCTAAATGGCGATCTTGGTTATCTTCCGACAAAGACCACGATCCTTCGCTAAAACTACACAACATCACACTCCATCCCAGCCGCAACTATGAGTACGGCATCGGAGTCGACTACTACAGTTCCGTCTTCCAGGTAATGAATAACAGTGCCGACGACGTCCGCTTCGTGAAATTTGACTACCCATCCGTCATCGCCTCGCCGTCCAAACTATCTGCCTCGAGTTTCAAGAATCCCATCCACCTTTCACCGAACCTCAAACTTACTCCTGAGTTATTCTCCCAGAACAGAATATCTTCACCAAACCCAGATCCGCCGATCACGGCTCTCGATAATATCCCAAATCAAGACGCTGCAACCTAGTCAAATATCAACCTCGCAACCAACGTTATCGTACCCAGCTCCTCCGTCCCCGCGTCCCTGAACTTCCACGGCAGCGAAGACGGAGCCTGCCCTTCAGACGCCGTAGATAGTTGATGAACATAAGGAGGAGGAGCATAAGAATGGCGAGAGAGATCCACAGCCGTGTGAAAATCCCGGAAGGTGGAAGTGAGGCAAAAGTCTCGAAGGCTACCGAAGCCGTCAACTTTTTTGAAGGGACGCACAACGAGACGGAAGAGCACGAGCATACGACGGCTGTGAAAGTACCAGATGGAGGAAGCGATGAAAAGGATCCGCACAAGCTTTATAATGCGGAAAAAGAGGATATCGTGTATGCAGAGTCATGAGGTTGAGGATGGCAAGAGGAATTGAGGATTCTAAGTCTTACGTTTGCTGCATTTTGCTAGAATAAAGTTTCATCTACATTAGTGTTCTAATATCTAGCTAAGGGTTTCGGGGAATCAGGTGTCTGAAACTAGATTGGTAGAATACAATGTCTAATTTGTTGCTACAAGCATTTTTGATGTTCGACATGTATTCGATTTTCCTCCACAGTCCTCCAAACTAAGGCTAAGTAACCTCCTTTTCCTGCACATCATCCTTTACTCTGCTCAAACCGTCCATCGCCTGTCGGTCAAGAAGGATTTCTTTCCAGTTTACCATCTCACGCGGACTCATCTTCCCTATTAAGTGCTCTGGATACCTGAATTGGTCTACTTGCGAGGAGATACAGAAGTCGCGATGAGAGTGTACAAGGTGCCGAGGATAGGACCTCAATTTGTTTTTAGGTGACAGAGCGAGAGGTTGGAAGCGTTGCAACAACTAGTACACCTTTCGAATGTTTTTACAGCTGTGTACCTGGGAGTGTAGGAAGTCCGTCGGAAGCTGTGGTGCGAATGAAATTGTTTCAACCCTCGTAATCCGGGCAGGAGTACACGCGGCTGCTGAACACGGTATGCTGTAGTCGTGTACGACAGCGTCAATTGATCTTACAAACAGCACAAAGGTAATTGTATATCTCTCAAATCCAAAAATTCTTAGATGTCAAAAATTTCAGCTCATGTGATTCAAGCTCTAGCTTACTTCTTCGCATTCTGAGCGGCCATGTGTCGACGATGAGAGTCCAACATTGGACTTGGAGCGTTCAAAAGAAGGTCGCATACCGATGATAACCCAGAACCTGACCAGCACGCCTCATCACTGCCAAATCGATCATTTTGCAGACTTCGAATCAAGAGCGCAATGAGTGATTGAATCACCCCACCAACGCTGATGTCAATGTTTCCAACTGGCTTGCGAAGCCAGCGACCGAGACGAGTGAGACCTCGAACAGCATGGCCGTGTGCCAGCGCATCACAGTCGTCGACAGGGTGGTGGCAGAACGAGCTGTTGTCATATATAAACCGATTTAAGTAGCCGAACAGTGAATTATTGATATTTTCAAGGACCTTGAGCCGGACTTGAAGCATGCTTTCTCTACACCACCATGTCAGAGAAGCTCGGCCTAAAATGTTATTAAGGTTACTCAGCACACTCACCATAAAGACCTTGGGGAAGACATTGCACCGAAAGCTTGCTACCACCAACTCTTAATGCATTGCCTTGAACGCTGAGCCGAATATCTATTGCCATATTCTTCGCCGTCTTTTCAAACCGCTCTTCTCTACCGAAAGTGCAGGTTATGAGCAGCCACTTCTTGAATGTGCTGGGGTTGGGACTCAGAGTGCTTCAGGAATCCGACCCAGGTTCTTCTCGGAGCCATTTGGCAATCCATGGTCGAACGACATGAACCCGATCGTATTGGTCACAAAGAATGGCCAGATGGAATATGTCCTCGAACCGCGGCGCATTGGAGACTTGGTCAAATTGCAAGTGCGCAATCCTCAGTAATGTGAGCAGCGTTTTCGGATCATCTTCCGTAAAATCAGTCTGCTCAACAGGTACAGGGGCATTGCGCTGCCTCTTGCTCTGAGGAGTTTCGGCTTCTTCTTGCTGGGCATTGGTAACCCGATCGAATGGAGGGGACATGAATTTCTTCTAGACGGGTGTAGCAAACGGCATTGCTGTAGAAGAGACCTTGCGATCGAAGTCTTTGTCTTTCAGCTTGATTTTAATGCCGACGTCGCCATTTTCGAAGACAAAGGCATCTCCCCGAAGATTATTGTCATTGGACCATCGAAGTTGGCGGCCCTGGGATTGGTCTGCCCTAGCATGACTCGTTCTGCCTCGAAGTGGTGATGAAATAACTGATTCGAGTGACTTTGAAAGCCTTCAAGATACTTCGTACAATGCGCTCCGAGTAAGGCCGTTCGAGGTCTGGTTGGATGAAGATGTGGAAGTGAGGTTGAATGGAGGTCAAAAGCGTCGACGCGTAGAGACGCGTGGGCGCCGCAAATCACCTGACATCGCGAAATACTACCTAGGTAGGTACAGAGGTGCCGAGATTGAAACTTTCTAATGAGGACTCAAATCTATATTTGGCTAGCTTGGGATACGCTGACAATTCGTGGAAGGCGCGCCACGTCAGCCGGCGGAAGCTGGCGCGTGCTGTGCCACAAGACAGAAATGCAATATTACATCTACAAACCCTCAACCTTCCAGCTCCTTTGTAAACACTTGAAAGAGGCCCTCTGAATTTGAGACTCCACTCCCACTTACATATTGAGCGGAAAACCAACAACTCAATTTCTATTGGTTTCACTGAAATTACCAGCCTATCCATGTCATTTACTGAATAACCCCTCCGCCCCATCCATGCAGGCTATGTATTCAACTCTGCCAAAATCTCGATCAGGTCATTCCAAGACTATTCGGATTCTGAAAGTCCATCCAGGCTTAGACGGCACTGTGATTGGATGCGCACTCGAAGTCGTGGATCTTGAGACTCGCCCTCGGTTTCGAGGCTCTGTCATACGTTTGGGGTAATCCGAATCCACCTGATACTATAATATGCAATGGCCTAAAGAAATCAGTGACACTGAACTTAGCCCTTGCACTAAAACGTCTTAGATCACCGTTTATGACTAGGAATGTTTGGGTTGATGCCATCTGTGTGAATCAAGATGATCTCGAGGAAAGATCGCAACAAGTTCGGTTGATGAGAGTTATTTATACGCAGGCTTGGAGAGTGATTGTGTGGCTTGGTGAAGACAACGGTCTTGCTCCGACGGCAATCAAAACCATAAAGTGGTTCGTAGAAGATTGTTGCGCCACCATCGGGACGTCATTTGATTCGATTGATTTGTCTTCTGACTCTGCCACCGGGCTCAAGATACGAAATTTTCAATCTACAGAGACGGTGATAAAACGCCCTACTCCAATCCAAACTCCTGACGAGTGGTTAGCCTTAGAGTGGTTTCTTGAACGGCCTTGGTTTTCGAGGATCTGGATTATCCAGGAAGTCGCATTTGCACCGGTAGTAATTTACGTTGGTTCATATGAAATTGGTTGGAAGGAGGTTGCTGTTGCGACCACCTGGATCTCGTGGAATGTTACTGCCCCTCCTCCAAAAGGGCTGGTCAACATTTATTCAAGGGCGGAGGAAATTTTTGCACAGAGGGAAAAGAGGGGAACTTATCTCGAAGAGTTCATTAGTGGGGATTTGATGAAGTATTCTAACGCGACCGATCCGAGAGATAAAGTCTATGCCTTGCTAGGTCTGATGCACCATTCTGACCGTGAAAGCACCTTACTACAGCCAAATTATTCGAAAACAGTCACGCAAGTATATGGCAATGTAATCCGGCAATTGCTCCGAGAAAACGACGAGGACTCTACTACCAATTTGACTGAAGCCTTTGCTGCAATCGAAAGGTTTGAATCTGAACCCGAGAACTTTCCATCCTGGATTCCGCGATGGGATAAACCGACGATGCTGAAGAACGCCAAATATCGACTTGATGCAGTGTTTCCGGACCTGGGATGGACAGCGAGCCTCGAAAAGATTCCTGAAGTATGCCAAGTCCCAGATCCGGAAACTCTCGTGTTAAAAGGCTTGAAATTAGCCAGCATTACTCACGTATTCTCACTCCAGAGAAAGCCCAGCGACAGCGAATGGTTGAGGCGTATTTGGAGGGAGATATCGACTTTTCTGGAGGCTGGCCCTTGGGCAGAGAAGAAGGAACAGGTTTTTCTCCAAGCAATTGGATCAGCCTATTACAAGGAGTTTGCTAAAACTGTGAAAGAGGCATCTGCGAATAGTTGGAAAATCCTCCTAGAAATGATGCTCATAACTTCTGGGCTCGAATATGACCATGATGGTAATCCTATACATGAATTCGATTTTGGAGTGGGCTTGGATGCATACATGGAACCTGAGTTAGTAGAAACAACCATGGAAGCTAATCTCGACTCCTGTATCATACTTGCCTGGAATATTCACGAATACGTCTTTTCCCTATTCATAACGGAAGATAGCAATCTTGGAATAGGCACCAGAACTGCGAAGCCTGGAGATTCTGTTTGCATTCTTTTTGGTGGGAAGATTCCTTTCCTTCTCCGACCTGATGGAATTCACTGTACATTCATGGAGGGGTGCTACGTGAATGGTATTATGCATGGAGAAGCCATCAAGGAAATGGAGGCTGGAAAATTGACGGAAGAATGGTTTGAGATTAGGTGAAATGCGATGGATCTCAATGGTGCTGCAAGAGTGGCCACAAGCCTGGAGGGAATGAGTCCAGGTGCTCAATATTGATTGCGATTTTTCAGAACAGATGACAAACTAGTCAATCTCTCGCATCGCTCCTAATATAATAATCAATCCATTTGATCTTGTAAAGCTTCATCATTAGAGATGAATGATACTACAGTATCAAATATCCGTAAATCTAGAGAAGGAAACGTAGGGGAGGACACGGCCTATTTGAGAAAACCAAACGGGTGTGTGATACGTCGTTTCAACTCTACTCTCGCTAAAATTATACTGCACTCCTTTTGCCGACCAGATTAGCCCCATATACCATACATAAAGCAAAGTAATTGCTTTCTCATTGTGCAGTCAGAACTTATATGAAGAGTATACAATTTCAAGTAAGCTACTAGAACTAGAATTGATATTTCATTATGTATGCAGAAATACTTTAGTCATGGTAAGCATGGCAACACCTACCAGATCGGAAACATGTTGATAGGATCAAATTATATTTTAAAATGGTGCTGAGGAGGGCTTTCTTCTGTAGAAGCGGGTGTAACCTGGTCTGGTAACAAATTTGTTTCCAATTTCCAATTCAGCAGAGAGGAGCCAGGAACGCCATTGTACTGTAGGAGAATTTCATGGGTCCGAAATTAGATAGAGCGACGCACCATGGCGGAGAGGAGGCAAGGCAACGATTATTCAATCCTTTTACTGGCTCTTATCAAGTGCAAGAGACGTGGAGATATATCAAGAACTGTGCAAGAGCAACAATTTCTTCGCATCACGGTACAAGAACAATTTTACCCTGTCCTCCGAGATTCGTACTTAAGGCATTCCCCTTCCAGTCACAGCAAACCAAGACTGGATTCTTGTGGCGAGCCACAATACGTACTTGGTGCAACGGATGTAACGCAAAATCAACCCTCCAATCGCCCGACCTGAACTCCCAGTTATCGACTTGTCCTAAGGTATTAAAGTTCTCCTTCTCGAAAAGGTTTGATACATCAATCTCGATTTCCTCAGGCACTTCTAGCCTGCTAGGCTTCGGATCTATCGGGGTGTGATAGGTGATGATGAGTATCCGCCTTTCCTTATTCTGCCGTCTGCTGTCCCAGATTGCACTCTTCAGGCAGAGGAAAAGTGACTCAAACCGAGCCCTCTCTATAACACCCCGTTTTGTATTTTCGGCATTCTCCAACGACAGCGTACACCCAATCACTAAAACATCATAGCCCTCTCCATCCAGATCATAGCAATCACGCTCTAGTACCGTCAGTCGGCCAAGCATTCTAGGGTCCTTCTCCCATATTCGCAAGATTTCCAGCCCACGATAGTAGTCTTTAGGCCAATTGAAGCCACTGGTCGTAGGGTTGGATTCTGCGGTCGACTTTGTCTCTGCGGTCGTCTTTGGCTCCGTGATCAACTTTGATTCGGTAAACGTATCAAGCAGGGCGGGCAGTGATGACCCAGCGATCAGAACATCGAAGTCGAGTTGTTCGAAGGGAGTCTTGGGAGACATATTTGATCCTATCGCAGGCGTAGATCGTATGCTCTTCAACTCTGGAACATCTTTCAACTGCGCTTGGTCTTCCGTGCAAGCTTGACATGATTTCATGCGTGAATGCGCCTCGCAATAACTGATCTCTGCAGAGTTTTCAGGAGTTGACGGATGCACGTAGAACTCTCCCTTTCCAGGAACGAAGAACACTCGCCGGAATAGTCCGCATTGCCACGATAACCAGCTGCGAAAGTCTTCCGTGTCGGACTCGTCAAGTAGCCACCCGATGTCCCCTACAAGAACAAGAAAAGGTGCTCGCGGAATGATGAGGTAGGTGTACGCATGGATGCCCCCCTGCTCGAGATGCAAACCGGAAAAGACTTGGAACTTGGCAGTGGAAGTCATTATGAAATTTTTGAATCAATTGCAATAATTGATCTTTGGTGATAGATAGAGGTTTGTGATAGACAATTTCATGGACCGCCCAGCTTCCTATTTTGTTCCGCGTTTGGAAGGAACGATGCGTCCGCAGCTTCCACATGTGCATATATGAATCAAGTAATAAATCGCAAACGCGCGCCGAGCAAAAGAAAAGCCTCGATCTGACCAAGAATAATCAACCAAAACAGCCTAGAATGGAGAGGAAAATCTTTAAGCTACAACGGCGACATAGGAATGGAAGCATCTCCAAAAAACAGAACACTGGGACTTTCAAGATGCTGAATATTTTGAACGAGTCGAGCAGAAGAGGAACTTTTGAAACATCACTAGCAATCAGAGAGAAAGTTTTCATACGGATCTATCGCTTGTCAGGTATTGCTCCTGGTGGAGTATCATCATCTGGGCACGTCAACAAGTCCTGCCGAGCACCCAGAATTTCTACCTTCTTCAGGTCGCGTGGTCCTCTGAAGTCATTTGTTCCCTTCCGTTACGCCTTCTTGTGTATCGTGATTCGTCATTTTGCTATGACTTGTGTCGATTCGATATCCTAGGCCTTAGTCAGAGGCTCAGTCAATTCTCCGGTAAGTCTACGTTCATCATCTCCAATCTTTTCCGCAGACTTCGAAGTTTCCAGCCTGAGGCCATTCGACGGAGTCGAGACTTCGAGTGTGTTTTGTTTCTCAATAGACTTAATTGCTTCATCAGCTGCGCCAAAATTCTTCGGATTGGGTGCTTCTCGCTTCGTGGTCTCCGACTGAGATACTGTGTTGACCTGGCCTCCAGAAGTCTTCAACTCAGATAGCGGATCCTGCTCGCTCTCTTTCTCCTCCTCGGTATGGTCTAGTTTCACTAGGCTGTCATCTACCGAAGGCTCAACTTCATCGTGAACATCCCCAGGTTGCTTCTCTTCGGTGGTGTTTTCAATGGCCTGCCCCTCTACACTCGTTCCAGAATCAGCCTCCGCTGCATTCTGCTCAATCTGCTTCAGCTCCTCCTTCCTCTGAATCTCGTACTCGCGAAGAAACTTCGGCCCAATTGTGTTGTCCTCCTCGTCCTGTATGTTCAGATCCGGCCGAAGGTTCAAGTCTCTCTCCGCGGCACGTCTCCAAAACTCACGTGACGTGGAACTGGAACGAGTGCTTATCTCCTCCAGGGCAGTATAGAAAGCCTGAGCCTCATCTTCGAGTCCAAGAACACGGAGACAGCGGATGATTCTTGTGATCCGGAGGTGGTTGTGGTCGCGAGGGACATCCCAGTTTCGATGATGCTTTTCATAGGTGGCTCCCTTGCCAATCTGAAATATCATTGGTCAACCAGCCTTGAATTGCAGACTGTGCCACTGCCGCAGATGTCCAGTTTCTTACCTTAACGTTCCCATCCTCCTTAACCATCTCAAAGCCATAGAACCATAATATCTTTTTGAAGGAGTCTCTAAGGTTCTCTCTCAACTCTGGTCGCGATCGAAATGCATTGAAGACCTCCCGATCGATGATTGGTGCATCCCATCCCATTCCAGACGCCTCGGGCAGCGGGAACAGGGTCTGAATGTAGTCATGAGAGTCTTCCAATCGGTTGGCATTCCATTGAAGGATCTGAGAGAGTCTCCGGCCTCGATGGTCGTGTCCACTTCCTTCATAGAACGCTATCAGAGATTGAGATGGTGTGGCTGAAGAACGTGTTCTGAGACCGAGGAAAGACATGTCGTCTCGTGTTTCACGAGGTGATGACAGCTTGGAAATGTAGATTTTTGGAGGCGATTTTGGGTTGCAGGCCTCTTCACCTTCTTTTTGACATTGCGTTTGTCATAGATAAGAAGTTGTTCGAAACAGAGCACCAGCGGTGGCGGGCGATGTGAGGCTGGAGATCACGGGACCTCGCTTATTTAATGTTATTCCGGTGGACTGAAGCTTCTGAAAGCACTTTCTTCCTTCCTCCATCTTCGCCTTCATTCAATGATGAAAACAGTTTACACTACAGCTCAATCGGTCAACAATAATTAGAACTTTCTAGTTCTTTTCAAAACAGGAGCCTTCCTGTTTCTGTCTCGTGCATTGATGCGGGGAGACATTTTGTCACAAACCGCAATGTCTCACCTGCATCAGACCTGCAAGCCGCCAGACACTTCACATTCACCTCCAAATCCATTGCCAGCCAAGAATGTGGGCCTTGCTTCTGGGGAAAGTATTAGTATTTCCCTATAGCTGTGAAGGTTCCTAGCTCCAGATGGCTCACCCGAGGCTCTTGTTCGCTGTTGAATAGCCTTGAAGACCGAAAGGCCCTCCAAGATCTCATGCTTACATTGAGGTTGTTTTTTATGATACGTTGTATCTAACTAACCATATATCTTCTCTTCCCAACTTACAGGTCCTGTCAACTAGGGACTATTTTCGCTCGAACTCGTTGTCTCAGCCGTCAAGCCACAACCACAAGGCTAGGCCTCAAATAGCCCCTTTCAATAAAATTGTCTCAAGTTTACTTTTTTTACAACCACCGAGCTGCCAATAATTGCCAGTGTTGAGTGGCATTGGATCTTGGCATTGACCCGTCAGGAACAAATGGTTCGGTGTTGGGGCCCCATGACACTGCCAACATTCAGCTCATCACTCAGTATCCTATCACAGGCATGCAAATTGCTGCAAGGCTCTGAGACCTACAATCTTCCCATCAGCCTCAGCGATGGTCGGCCCTAAATTGCGGGGTAAAAGAAGACATTCTGGAGTGACTCACTGGTTCCCTTTGATTTCCGAGTGCTCGATGATATAAGGCAAGCTTCCCCTTCCCAGCCTTGTTTGATCGATTACAGTCATCTTTACCTCGCCATGCGTCTTTCTTTCATTGCATTCGGAGGCATCCTGACATCGGTGGTTGCTGCTCCGGCTGAGTCTAGACGACATGTTCTTCATGAACGCAGAGAACACCTCCCTGATCAGTGGGCGAGGACTAGAAAGTTAGCCGACAACTACTCTCTGTCTATGAGGATTGCGCTCACCCAGAGCAATCTCGATCGCGCCGATGAATTTCTCATGGATGTTTCCGATCCTGACTCTGTCAACTACGGAAAGCACTGGTCTGCGAAGCAAGTGGCCGAGACATTTGCCCCCAGCGAAGACGCCGTCAAATCAGTCTTCGCCTGGCTTGCAGAATTTGGGGTTTCTGGTGATCGTGTCAAGCAATCTCAGAGTCTTAACTGGATACATGCAAATGTTTCAGTCTCTGAGGTCGAGACTCTTCTCAACACCCAATATTTCGAGTATGAACATACGGCCAGTGGCCAACGTCATGTCGCCTGCGAACAGTACAGCATTCCGCAGCACATCCGGGATCATGTGGACTTTATCACCCCAACTATCCATTTTGATGTCAAGGTCAAGAGTCCAGAACAACGTCGTAGTATGGATGAAAACGAGACTTCCGTCAACAAACGACAAGCCAGTATCGCGAAAGACATAGGTTTACCGTCATCTGGATCCCTTCCCAAAGTCGGCGCCAAGCTACCTAACGTGCAATCTGGGGCGTCGGATTTGTCAATGTGCAATCAGTATATCACTCCGGATTGTCTTCGGGCTCTCTATGATTTTCCAGCCAATTATCCAGCCCAGCAGGGGAGTACGTCGCTCCTTTCAATGGCCGTTATCAGTACTAACGACGGCCAGACTCAATTGGGATTGTGGAGTATACTCCTCAGGCATACGTGCCATCTGATCTTGACGAATTCTTCAGTGTTTTCTCACCAGCTTTGAATGGAACGAAACCACATTTGAAGTCAATCGACGGTGGGTATATTCAGACTGCGAATACAGGGTTCGACTACAATGGAGAATCGGTAAGCTCTACCCCACGAACGTAGACTGTTCTATTGACACTGCATACCAGAATCTTGACCTGGAATACGCCATGACGCTTGTTTATCCCCAGCGAGTAGATCTATACCAGGTCGGCGATATCGAGGCCCTAGCATCTTTCAATAACTTCCTTGACGCTCTCGACGCAAGTTTCTGTACCTATGAAGGAGGAGACGATCCAACTCAGGACGCTGTCTACCCTGACCCCGCCTCGGGTCCTGGCGTTTACAAAGGTCCCGAGAACTGCGGAGGATTTTCGGCTACCAATGTCATCTCAACATCCTACGCCTACAACGAGGCTGACCTGACACCCTTTTATGAAATGCGCCAGTGTCACGAGTACATGAAACTGGGACTTCAAGGCGTTACGTTTCTTTTTTCTTCGGGTGACAATGGCGTTGCAGGCAATTTTGGTCAGTGCATTGATCCAAAGACGGGACTCTACAATAATGGTAAATTTTCCAACATCAAAAAAGGCAAGTTCTGACTTGTCGCAGGATCTTCTGGACTCTTTAATCCAAGTTTTCCCTCTACCTGTCCATGTACGTACTCGTCTCGTTCACCCAGCCCCTCACCATATGCATTCCCAGCTGACAAAAAATAGACGTGACCTCCGTAGGCGCGACACAAATATCTCCCGGCGCCACCATCACACACCCCGAAGTCGCCTGTGAAACTGTCATCCAGTCCGGCGGCGGTTTCTCGAATGTCTTCTCCCTTCCTACCTACCAATCCTCTGCCATCTCCTCGTACTTCAGAAACCACAAGCCCACTTACAGCTCCAATCGATACAACAACACCCAACAATCCCGCGGGTTCCCCGACATGTCGGCCAATGGCGCAAACTATGAAGTTATGATCAATGGATTAGCTTACCTGGTCTACGGCACAAGCGCGAGCACTCCTGTTTTCGGGTCAATTTTGACGTTGGTAAATGCAGCGAGACTGAAAGCAGGCAAGAGTCCAGTGGGTTTTATCAACCCAACCATTTACGCGCACCCGGAGATGTTCAATGATATCACGAGTGGTGGCAATCCAGGCTGTGGGACGGAAGGATTCAGAGCTGTGGAGGGATGGGATCCAGTTACGGGGTTGGGCACGCCAAATTTTCCAAAGATGTTGAGTGTGTGGTTGGGACTGCTTTGATGTGGGTGGTAAAGAGGGAGAAGAGGAGTCAGGGATGAAGAGATGGGTAATGTCTAATGTCTGAACGATATTAAGGAATTTAGGTATAGTAGTAAGTTTATCCCTTACTACAATAGAAGTACAGAGACACAGATGATTTGCACATGAGCAATGCATGACTTCATAGTATTCATCCGGAGTCATAGAATGGACGCTCTTACATTTCATTGTCGCGTGGTGCAAGACTGGCTACATTGTGTCTATTATTCATCTGCAGTTCTTCCTAACCTCAACAACAGCATTGAGGATGTAGAATCTTTTCTTCTGGATTTCATTCTGCCCATGACATACGCGGATGATCGTCGCTTGGGTCTCGAATACCCCAGTCGTTTCCTGGCCCCTTCGCCGAATTCCTTGCATGCCGAATATTTCATCTCAAAACAAGCAACACGCTCCGAGATCCCCTAGCTTTACGCCTTGCGAGATTCTTTCAGCACTCCAGATACCCTCCCGCTTTCATCTCACTAGCGACTGCACCTCCACTCCGCCACGTCTCCACACCTTACCACCCGTCCCCTCCACCACCCGTCGGAACCCGGGTCATCTTCCTCTCTGGCTCCTTTCCCTTTGTCATCCTCTCCCTATCAACAGATTAGTTCCATATGTTCATCTCCTACTCTCTACAGAGACCATAAGACATAACTCAGAAGCTGCTCCAAGAGTGGAGTTCTCAAATTTCCTCGTCGCCTTGAAACACACTCCAAAATTATGTCTCTAGCTCTCGAAATGCAAAGTCAATCAACTGCATAGTTTGTACTTACATTCTCCTCATCTTCATACCCTCCTCCACCTTCATCTGCTCAGCCCTCTGCCTTCTCCTCTTCATCCACATTCTTCCGTAAAAGTACCCACCGACCACGATCCCAATGAAAACTAGCACGCAGGGAACGATGAGATCATAGTTCGTTCTTGTGCTAGCGG
The DNA here is from genome assembly GCA_001625345.1 of Cairneyella variabilis. Lineage (NCBI taxonomy): Eukaryota > Fungi > Ascomycota > Leotiomycetes > Helotiales > Cairneyella > Cairneyella variabilis. The sequence continues at coordinate 40,433 of AYLM01002119.1, forward strand.
TGGGGGGTTTGGGTTCTGGTGGGAGGGCGGTGGCGTAGGTGATAGATCCAGTGGCAGAAGGGGACGTGGTGGTTGATGATGGGGACGTAAGAAGAGTGGTAGGCGGTGAGCTGGATGCGGAGTTGATGATTGAGGCGGGAGAGGTGGCGAGAGGCAGTTGGGATGATGAGGTTGAGGAGGGTGAGGGTGAGATGAGTGACATTGTTGTGAATTATTACGTGAGAGCCTGAACAGGATGGGGTTAGTATATCTGATCATGTGAGAAGGAAGAAAGCAACATGAGATGAGTGTGAGTAGAAGTGAGCAGTAGTGTGAGTGATGAAGGGTGAAACAGGATTGTGTTTGCATGTGCGGTCAAGCAAGCAAATTGACAGGTCTGAAATTTGAGAGCAGTAACACTGAAACAGCGGTACAGACGTAAACAATAACGCGATAGATCGCGAAAGGTGAAGATCTGAAGGGGAAAGCGATCTAACTGAGTATCAAACAACTGGATGGATGAAAAGCAGAGGAGGAATAAAGACGCAGGCAAGGCTGCACTCAGAAGCGAGATTGGAACTCACACAAGATCCTCGACTCGCAGCACTTAGCAAGTCATTTAAAACATCTAAGTAGGGAATCCGGGTTGCACAAGATCAGATCTCAAGACTTGATGAACGTACCGGCTCAGTGAAAACAAAGTCCGAAGATGCCGATGATGCGTCGACTGAGCCTGCACGAGGCTCTGCTGCAGTGCTGACAGCTTGACTGAAGTGGGTGGCGGGGTGTTGTGGCGGGGTAGCATTTGACTGGGATCGTGTGCATATCGGCGTACGAACGAGCAAATCGGGAAGCTGCCCTTGCTTACAACGTACGCAGACGGGATGCGGGATGATTAGGCAGGAAGTACCTTCGTAGTTGGTGCAGAGAACACTAAAATAAAAGTCTTGAATTGATACCTGGTATCCAGATTAATTTCAATATGACATTGCAATTTTGGCGTTCTCTTGAATTATCACCTCCTTTTATTCACTCCTGATGTGAGCTCGCTCGCTTGCCTGCAGCTATTCATATCCCCGATGGGCTACCGATGGGCTAGCGACTTGAAAGGGACTTATCTTTACCTGCTCAAATTCTGCATGCTTCGCCCACCATTATGTCGAAACTGTTGAGTTATGAGTTCATCGCCTTCAGTATATCAGTCGTGATTGAACTAATTTTTCTGTTTAGGAATTCACGAGTGGCAGACCTAAATCGGTAAAAATTACCTACTTTCATCCAGCAGAATACACGGAATGGCAAAATCAACAAGTCACGATTTGCAGAATGATGTTGGTGAGAAAGCACTAGCAATCAACGGAATGCAAAAACGTAGCAGAATTTCCAAGCACAATCGCCAAAACAGAGCCGTTTAGTCCATCATATTACGCTGAGCACAACACAACAACAGAATTCACCCAAGTCATGAGTTGCAGACTGAGGTCAGTAAACCTTTATCAGATCCAACAACATGTAGATCAGAGGCAAAATTTGATCATCGAGTATCGTGGAATCACTTGGCAGACAAGCCTCCGCCTACACCCTCGGTCAAGCAGCCCAGCCCGGGCTCCCAGGGAGGCAAGTGCGACTCCATAAGTTCGGGAATTGCTCAAGCAATCCATCAATTCCAAATAAGAAAACGACCAAGTGACCCTAGACAAATAAACGTTCAAATTCTACCTCAAGCTTTCATTGCCGATCTGCTACTCGAGTATCGACTGCGGGTTTTTGAAGTTGATATTTAGAGCTTCGCGCGCCCCAAGTCCTACCAAATTCTTTGGACTGCCAACTATTCCAATTCCATTTTGAGATGCGCTTTAACTCAATCTCTCAGACGAATATTGTCCTCATCAAAAGTCCATTTATGTCTTTGATGAGCAGTGGCCTGAGTAGCACGCTGAGCAGCACGCTGACCATCCCGCTGAGTCAGCCAAATCTTGTGGGTGGGACCCTCTGACCCGCCTCGTGGATCGGTCGTCGGTCGTAGTTTCTATGTTGTCTATCTAATCTTGCTTATACCCGATGCCCGAAATCTCTCAGCCTCTTTTAACCCAGTCATCATTCGTCGCGATGGTATCAGTTAACCTTATGGCTCCCCTCAACCCCTGTCAAACCTCGCGTTCGCGTTCGGAGCAACTCGTTAGCCAGCAAATGGGGCCACTGTAAGTGGGCAATTCACATTATCTACGGCAGGTACCTAAAATCGCATATATAAACCAGATCGCATGAAATCTTTGCGCCGCTCCATTTCATCAATCCCTAAATACCTTCTGCCACTGTCTTCTCAATCCAATTCCGCTCTCGTTGCTGAAATCATGGCATTCGTCTCCCCTTTAGCCACAGCACTCGGCTATGCCTCCTTCGCCTATTTATCAACTCAATTCGCCCAATTTCTCTATGTGAACTTACGCCCATCTTCCCTCCCCGAATACGGCAAATCACATCGCCTCTACAAGGTGAACCCAAACTTGCGAACATGGGCTCTAGTGACCGGCGCCTCCGACGGCCTAGGCGTGGCATGGGCCCACGAGCTCGCTTCCCGCGGCTTCAACGTTGTCATCCACGGCCGCAACCCATCCAAACTCGACCTTCTCAAGACTGACATGGAGACCCAGCACCGAGTCCAGGTCCGTACTCTCGTCATCGATGCCGAGCACCAACCTACCGCCTTTGACGGCGAGAGCTACCGCGCCTTCGAAAAAGCCGTGCGAGATGTTATAGCAGATATCCCACTCACCATCCTCGTCAACAACCTCGGCGTCCTCGGATCCTGGGTCTCCGTCGCAAAGCGCACTCCTGCCGACATCGACTGTCAAATCTACATGAACGTGCGGTTCGCAACACAACTCACGCGCACTATACTCCCAGCACTCATCGCGAATAAACCAGCCCTAATCCTCAACGTAGGCGCAGAAGGCGCACACAACCCCACAGCCTATGCGGCTATGTACACCGGCGCCAAAGGGTGGGGCGAATCCTTCCACCGCTCCCTCAGATATGAGATGGAGATTGAGGGACACGATGTGGAAGTGTTGACGTTGAATTATGCGTTTATTGCTACCGCGAGTACGGGGAGGACGGATGCGGATAAGAATTTTGTTGTTCCGACGGCGAGGGACGCGGTGAGGGCTGCGTTGGGGAAGGTTGGGTGTGGATATACTGTTGTGACGCCGGTTTTGGGACATGCGGTGCAGGGTTTCGTGGTTAGCTGGTTGCCGACGAGAGTGAGGGAGAGCTTTGTTGCGTGGGCGATGGTTGAGCAGAAGGGGAGGATGGAAGGGATTGCAAAGGAGGCTTAGATAGTCGAGAAGTATTTTTTTGTAGACATGATATTAGCCTATTGACAGATTCCCAGCTACTTACAACTTGTCCCTCATCTGGAATTTTGGGGTCATGGTGGGGTCTACGGCCACGCTATGTTGCAAGAATCTGCCTTGAAAATTGGAGGGTGCGAGCCCAGGAGGATCTATTCAGGCACCGGGGGTCAATTCAGTGTTCCTAAAATGGTCGTGTAGAGTTGACACTTTGATAGACGAAGTGAGGGATGAAGTGAAGTGTGTTTGGAAACCTGCACGGCAAGATAGTAGTCACGTGACTAGGCATTGGAAACGCCCACAGGAGGTTGATCCAGTTTCGTCCGAGTTTCGACGACTAACTATCTAAATGATGGTTTCCAGGATCAGGGATAACTTTTGCTGGTTCGGGTTTAGTTTTCGGTCGAACAGCGCCAACCCATCATCAGCCGAGCATACTTCAGTCTCGACCTCAATGGATTCCCGAAAACTCAAAGGAAGCTTTCGCTCTCGTTCTACGATTCTTGGTGTTCTTTATACTGAGCTTTGTACGCAAGTCAACAGACTCAGAAAAGGAATTACATGAGACTGCGTACCTCAATGGCCTGCTGGGTTATCCTTGTTATGCCATCTTCTTCGCTCACTACTTCATTGCATATTGCAATGAAGTCTGGCGTCCATTTAGTGAGGGTCTAAACCTACAATTTGTTTATTTATTTTTTTATTTATTTTTTTTTAACAAACTAACTACTTCTTCCAACTCCAATTCTACGATTGTTTTACAATGGACAATCTGCGATCACGATTTTCTTCGTGCTTTCTGGATATGTATTGAGCTACAAACATCTCAAACTCATTCATGCCCAAACTACAAGCCACTTTGGCTTCTTCCATATTCAGAAGATGGTGTCGGCTGTTCTTGCCTGTTAGTACTGCGGATCATGAACGTCTTCCTCGTCGAATTCGAAGCCTTCAACTAGTTCGACCACTTCCGAGCCGACAACCCTCAAATGCCTCCCGGCATGATCGAGGAATATCTCGAACGCGGACAATCATTTCGAGACGCCACTTAGAATGCATACGTATCCTTCAATGAACTTGCTCGCGCGACTCTTTTCAAGTGGACTGGTTCGGGATTGCTTCCCTAAGTCGATGGACACATCTGGATACTTCACGTGGAATTTCGATCGGGCTGCATCTTTCTCTCGTGCCTTCATGGAACCTCGAAAATGGCACCCAATCTCCGACTCGACTTCATCACATGCTCTCATCAGCTTTATGCTTCTTCTGCGACGAATGGGCAATCGCCACTTTCCTCGCCCATTTCGCTACCGCTGATTTAGACCTGCGGATGCGTCGACGACAAGCCGCCACAAACTAGCCAACCCAGCATCGGACTTCCAATCCCTTCCACTCGCTGAATCAAACAATACCTCTCATCATAAGCAAGTTGCTCCGCTCAAACTACCCCCAATCCTCTATTCCCTCCTCTTCCTCCTCAGCCTAACAATACTTTCCTACCCCTCCATGGGCACCTCCTCCATCCCCTTCTACTCCTTCCTATATACCATCCTCCTCTCCACAGCCTGGGACCTCTTTTCCTACCTCTCTATCGTCTCGATCATCCTCAGATTCACCACTTCTCGGCTCCACCTTGCCAAACACGTTCTCGAATGGCGGTCCTCGTAATACATCGGGAAAACGTCGTTCGCGCTGTATCTGGTGCATGGGGCTATAATTAAGAGTTTAGGACATTTGAGTGTGATTATGTGTTGGTGGGATGTTACGGTGTATGAAGGAGAGAGGGAGGGGGGTAGGGGTATGTGATGGTGATTTTGGGGCCGTTGGTGTTGGTAGTTGGGTCCACGGTTGTGCTGGTTAGTGATTGGTTTTGGAGGGGTGTTGATGTGCCGAGTGTAAGGTTTGGGAGGTGGTTGGAGAATTTAGTGTTGGATAAAGGTATATAGATGGGTCATTTCATGCATCCAAGTAAATTAACAGGCCCGAGTCCGACGAAGTCATGTACTCTAGGAATCGGTTTCTGGCTCCCTGGCTCAGTATTTCGGCCGTTGGTAGATCTCAAATACCGAGCCACTTGGCACCTCAGACAATCTTACAGAAACCCTGCTAAGCACAATCTCGTACCTCTGCAGCGCTGGACTATCTTCTGCTATGGTGAGAATTTAACGATTTGGATCAGCTTTGAATCGATCCTGTCGCATTGTTAACGAGATTCCATCGGTGCCTTTGCAACTAACTTCGACATTCCCGACTAATGTAAGATCTTAATTGTACTTGTAAATTGTGTCAAGAAATCCAAGCTCTTGTCTCAAAGTGGTATTCGGGGATTTTCCAGACAAAATGAGGATTGGGCGGAGGAGGGAAAATCATATCTGGGGCCAAGAAAAATTTAAACCCGCTTAGGAGAGGTTCTCTTCCAGCGAAGAGATAATGCACATGTTCAAAAACTCTGCCGTGGTCTACTTGGCTGTCCTTGAATGTTTTCATAATATCTAAGTATTATGAATCAATTCTTTCTCTCATATCATTTTCGTCAAGTTTTACCGACAATGCCCAAGGAGCCCAGACAAATTTCCAAGGATCCCAAAGTGGACACTTTCCAATAATATACCCAGTGCTTTATCTACAGTGTAAATCGGTTCAATATGAATGCCCCTGAGGAGAGTACTGCTTTTCGCTCTATAAATTTCTTCCTGCTCCGTACTTGTCATGACCTAAATACCTCCCTTCAGTCTCATCTTTCAATCGACTTTATAAATCTTTCTATCATAATTCGTTTTATCAATTGTCTCCTATTTACTACCCTCTGCAAGTTACTATTCAATATCTCAATGCCGAAGAAGGACTCCGGCTAAGAATAGGAGAAAACAATGCCCGTGCTCTAGCGCGATGGGACTAGTGAGATCTTTTCCTGATCTCCGGCAAAATTTATTCTAACGCTTAACTTCCACCAAATATGTTAGATGAGGGATCACGTGCAGATTCCGTTCTATCCAGCATTCCTACCTCCATTCCTTAAGAGAGTCCCCCCTTCTTAAGTCGCTCCTGCCCTCTTTTATCTTAGATCTTCAGACATCAATACCGCTATTCGGAGCCATCCTATAGTTCAACTATGAACCCATCCAAAAAATCATAATCGCTATAGCTGCCTTCGTTTGAAATACGCCAGTAGATAAATCATTTTGCCCCCCTAGTTTATTTTCTTCAAAGTTGTGAAATTTCCATCGAACCTAGTCGTGTGAGGAAATGTGTAGCGAGGGGATAGGCTGTGGATTGGGAAGGAGAGTAGATTCACGGGCTGCGTGGTATTAGTACTTGTCTTTGCCAGCCGGTAGATTTATATGTTAAATATACTTACATGGAGCCTGAAACTGTTTAAAGCTTTCATAACTGATGATGGCCCCCAGAATTGTCGCAATGATATTTGGGATGCTGAGGATGAGTGTGAGAAGAGAGATTTTATCACTTGGTGAAAGAACTATTGTAGTTTAGTAAATCGAGGATAAACACTACTTCCAGGGGAAATGACTTACACATGATTGCCCCCAAAAGTTTTCGGTCATTTCTTGAGGCAAGATTATAATAGTGTAGGTTCATACAATAGTCTCGTATTTAAATACTTTCAGTCCTTGGCGCTGCGGCGGCAAAATTCGCTTCTTAAAAGGGCCAGACTTTTCGCTAAAATGCCCCGATAAGGGAATTCCAGCCTCACGAAATGGTCGCCATGATAATCGTACCCTAGGAATGTCGTAGGCCTTGTTCATTCTGCAAAATTGCCGTACGAGGGTTGCTAGGCGAGTAAAATGCCGCAGTGAGTCCTTATCTTGAGTTTCATCATACCTCAGTTGGCTGCAAAGAGCCTTGACACTGGAGCTTCTATTGATGGGTGGCATGATTATAAATAAAATTGCAATATGAGAGCTTTAGAATAAGAGAAAGAACAAAAGAAGGAGCACTTTGCACGATTTGTATAGAGGAGGTCTGCCGCTAATAGGCGACGCGTAGATGGCGAATCAGCGAGCTATGGGTTCTTGTGAGCGACCACGGCAATAATGCCTCCAACATCTCAATATGGACCGCCTTCCTCCGGCTCTTATCACGTGCATAAAGCCTAAGATAAAGAGCTTGATGAAGCGTTGCTAATGCGTCACAACAAACACGGAATAAAGACAAGGCTGCTGATGGGTGGCATTCATTCTAAATTGGTTCGAACCACGTCGCTTCCGCCGTGTCAAGATTTGGTTGGCTATATGCTGAATAAGCATCATGAACACATATGGTGCATCACCAGCATCAGCTGAGGAGAGGAGCAACGGTCAGACAAAGCAAAACCGACGATTATACTACCCCATCACCATGACAATGAATTTTTTCGGTTTCCCTAAGGAGATTCGGCTCCAGATCTATTCAGAACTCCTCGTTCACCCAGAACCCATCGTCTTCGTAGCAGACTATGGCCCTCCATCGCCGCCCCTGTTTCGATCCAAAAAAGACGGTCTCTGTTCGGCACTCCTCCAGCTCAACAAGCAGGCGCACAGCGAAGCAAGCCCTCTTCTCTATTCCAACAACCGCTTTCAGTTTCCTGACGTTTTTACTTCGATATTGTTCGCCACAGACAGTGCTCACATCGCCCCGTTCCTTTGCCAAATCAGATCCCAAGCAAGCCTTATTCGCTACATCTGCATTACCTTCCCTGCATTTTCTTCCTTTTACGATTCCCAGCATAATAGAGCTAGGTTTCACGAAGCGCATACCAAAAATCTGGAGCTCATCCGAGATACATGTACAAGCATCATTACTCTTGAGCTATCGGTTCCATCAGATCGCGCGAACTACACATTCGACGATTCGCCTATCGCAGCAGAGACTCTAGATTTGCTTGAGACGCACTTCAAGGCGATCCTATCACTGAAAGAGATCATTGTCAACTTCCAGGTATATAGCGAAGAGGATCTAAGCGATGATCGGATGACGAAGATACGTGACCGTGGATGGACTGTCAAGGTCACAAAACTCCCGAAGAAGGTTTGGATTAGCATTGACGACCGGGTCAAATTCGATAATAAAGAGGATTGCGACGCGTATAATGCGGAACAGCTCCTCTTCGAATCGCAGAGAGAGCAGGAGGAGGAGGATGAGCGGTGGGAGGAGGAATATTACCGTAGGAGACGTGATCCCTATTGGAAGAACGATTCGGATTACGATTGAACGGGTTTGTCACTTTCCTGTCTCTGGGCTGCCATGGATACAAGCCTCTCCTCTAAACCCTCGAAAATATCCCGACGTACATGAAAGCTTGTGTGGTGTTGTCTGGCCCCTGCGGGATAGGTGTCGCTTGATAGAGGATGGGGATTTTGTTTAGGGGACGGAAGGTGGGGAACGGTGTCGTCGAAAATAGGCCTAGCAGTCAGGATTTGAGGGAAATGACCAATTAAGGCGCTATTTATTTGCAGCATCCTCACAGTGGCGTGTTTTACCTATGCAGAAGCACCTTGCTTGCAGATTTTTGTCGCAGCCTTACCCACTCTCAAGCATATCGTTGGTCAACCGAAGACGGTATCTGGAAGAATACAGGCAATTGGCCCAGCCACCAAGTGCAGGTAGAGGAACATGCTTTTAGTCTCGAGTGAAGATAAAAGAAGGCAGAGCATAAGCATAACTTTTATATTGTCCGGCCCTGAAGCCAGTTCCCAGCCAAGTTTTATTCATTCCAAATTATCCGAGTCGTCAATACCATCCAAGTCATGGTTATCAAATACATTATGCAGAAATTCTGGCAGACTGCCCTTCAACTACCTTGTCTGAAATCTAATAGCAAGGTATATTTCGACTCTTTACAGTCCTGCCTTGGCTGGTTCCCTTGAAATCCGCAGAATAATAACCCAGATATTAGCACGTTCAGTACTTTAGTCCAAATACCAACTGGCTACTTTGGCGTAACAGGTAAGTCTGTGTAGTGGAAACAGGTACGCAAATACTGATGGTACGATGCATAGGTCTGGTAATGCTATCTACCGGGACCCAAATAAACGGAGAGAGAACACTCGTAAACCCAAACGAAAGAGAAGCAACGGCTTGAAGGAAAAGAACCACACAAATGGCCGTACTTAGGCAAGGATTAGATATAGCAGCCAACAAGCACTACCGGACGGAAAGCGTTCTAGCGTTAGAGCTACGGAGACGAGACATACGGGAAACCCCTTGTTTCTCACTGAAAATTCATTCGAGAATTTGTTGGATGACAATGGAGGATAGGAAGCTTGCACGTAGGTGGATGCACTGAGGGTTTGTTGGGAGAGGCAACGGATAGTAAGGAGAAGGGTGCATTTGTACGGAGGGAGAGGTGAACCTGTGGGGATGAAACATGAAGACGCTTGAAACTTTGAAGACATTGAGCCTCTAGTCATAGTGGTAAAAGAGAGCGATAGTTGGTGCCCCATAATAAGCAGTGGTTCCATTATATGAAGAATTCTCCTGTGCAAGCTGCTTCCCTTCGGCAGATCTCATCTAACGCTTTATCGCTCTATCATTCCTATGCATGCTACAAGAATGTCGCGCTTATATATATCTTTAACCCCAGTACAGCCGTATATTTCGATAAGGAGCTCTTTCTACACGTCCTGTGGAGCCGTATTGCTCGCAAAATCGCCCGGAAGGAAAACTGCTAGAATTCGATAGTCATCCGCATGAATGCCGCCCCAGACTAGATACTCGTACTGATGATTCCTTAATCTGCGTCGACAGTCTTGACCACTCTCGTTGTATCGAAGGGTCGTGGCAATATTCTCCGCTTTGTAAAGGTAGTGCAAATCCTCTACCTAAACGGCAATAATAATGATATCCCGTTCACCTTGATCCAGCAGCCATTTGCGCCGCCTAAGAGCTTTAACCCAGCTGTCGAAGAATGAGAGGAAGGGCGTATTCGTTCGATTCCAGGATAGGTCAGGCCTGTCAAAAATTCTGACTAATCCTTATCGATTACGGAATCGGTAATTAATCGGAATCGACACCGATTAATCGATTAGGATCGATTCCGCCTAATAGCGTCGTACGAAGGTCATATAACCCATAAAATAACCCCACCTTTTAGCCCCTAAATCTTTCTCCTTCCTTATAACTATAACAATAGTAATAACAGTAGGCAAGTAATTATTATACGATTATAAAGACTATTATATCGTACGGCAGCTTATTTCACTAACCTTTTAAAGCACTTATTATCATTATCGCTATCATCACTATCACTACCACTACTATTATCATTATCACCACCACACCACTATCACCACTATCACTATCACTATATAAGTGTCGTACGAAGAGCTTACGCGCTATATTATTATACGATACTAAAAGATATAAGGCTCTCATTCTCTATAATGCCGCCGCCGCCGCTATCGCCGCCGCTGCCGCTAACGCTAACCCAGTCCTTTTAATCGTAGATTAATAGCTCGCACCTTTATACCACAATAACTTATAATAAACAGTCTTAGCTATATTAAGACGTGATATGCCTTTCGTATAAGGGGCTATTACACCCCAGCAGTTGTTAACTTATAGACCGTCGTACGTTAACGCTATTCTTATTTAGAGAGCTGGCGCTCTTATTCTTAAAATGTGCTCGAAGTGCTAACAGCGCGGTCTACGACTATTCCCTAAGTGTTAGGCAATTATAGGACACTTTAGGGGAGCCTGCGATAACTATAAATAGCGTGACTATAATGCTCGCTATAATATAAAAGAGGCTATAAGAGACGAGTCCAATAATGGCGGCGATTCGGACGACTTGTAAGGGTCGTACGAAAAACCTATCTAGAATGGAGATAATAAATAAGCGCAATAATAGCTTATGCCTTAAGGACCGGTTAGCTCTTAAGGTAACCTAATTACTCTTTAAATATATATACGAATGTTTCTTTTATTTATAAGCATTAATATATTAGCTATATTATATAGGCTTAAACATCGATTATTAAGTAATACTTAAGCAATTTTTACTTCACCTTTATATAGTGCTTAAGATAAGTAACCTATCGTATGAGTAATCT
>AYLM01000399.1:0-17893 GCA_001625345.1 Cairneyella variabilis
CCCCGGGAAAATGGCCCCCTCTCTCACTCGCATTCGCGAGATAGCAATCTCTATGGAGGCCGACGGTAGTTGTCTGTTCCATGCACTAGCTGACCGGCTCTGCAATGATCCTGATCGAGGCAAAGAGATCCGAAAGATTGTGGTTGAAGTTATGGCCGATAATCGGAATATCTTCAAAGCCATGTTGCCGCTCCGTGACGTTCATGATAGTCAATGCCGAAGCTCCTCTCCTCTCCGCGACGACCAATGTACTCTCGAGTTCAGGCCTCAGGGGCAGACGCCAAGCCTCATAACGTGCAGCCAAAGACGCATGTAGATAGATTTCCCAAGTCAACATCAGCAGATACATCATCAGAATCGAGTCTGTTTCTCACACCCAACAGATGTTGGTAAGAAGACCAATGTCAACAATGAAATTTGCAGCGGTCTTATACATCGCAGAAAACGCGCCAAGCAGCAGCCACCGTCGAAACGAAGTGCTCTGCACTACCTATCGAAGGTAATCCCGTAGCGGCATCCTCACCACCAGCGGCGAAGAAGCACTGTCAACTATATCCGATATTTGTAAAAGGCACGTCCACCGCGGCGTCAGCACCACCAGCAGCACCGAAGAAGCACTCCAAAATAGCTGTTGAAGGTACGTGTGGGGCAAAAGCAGCAGCACCGGCGAAGAAGCGCAACATAGAGAACAAGGCCGAAGCACCACCAGCGAAGAAGCGCAAAATATAGAGCGAGGCCGAAGCACTACCACTGAGGAGGAGGCGCCCCCTCAGCCATGGATGCCGGCTGAAGAACATCTCTTGGAAAATTGAAGGCTGCTGGTCAGGGTTGGAATGACATCGCCAATGCTTTTCCCACCAGAAGTAGGGGGTCTGTCAAGGGGCATTGGGAAACAAGGGCTAGGGTGAGAAGAATAATATCGACGTTGAGGTCTGTAGTCTTACATATCCCAGGACACACACTCCACTTCACCATGAAATCAGGTGCGGAGAAAGTACTGGACACCGCGCGAAGAACAGCGCTTAAAACGAATGAAGGATGCTGGTGATTCTTGGGATAAGATCACAAAAGCATTTCCGAACAGAACTAAGCAAGCTCTTCAAACGTGTTGGAACGTAAGTATAAAGTATCCATCATGAATCTTTAGTCTTATATATCGCAGGGTATGAAGCAGGCCAGACTGTCTAAAGAGGTATTGAGACCACCAGTTTTGCTCTTTCATACTGACGTATAATTATAGATGACAGTTCTTGGTCCTTGCAATTCTGATGCTACGGCGACTAAAACTAATCTCGCTGCTAAGAAAATCATCACGGATCGACGCGTTCGCACAATATGGCGTCATGCAATGAGACATCCATTGCTTGTAGCTTACCGAAAGAAAGCCGAGGCTATGGATCATGCAGGATTCAAACTCTTGCATGAAGACTGCTTGAAAGAAATCGATGAGATTGGCAAGAGAGGAGCACTTGAGCAGAAGAGGAAGTGCTTGAAGAATATAACCGACCCAAAAACGGGATTTCTGCCCAGGTTCTATTCTGCACGATCCCAGGACGGGATGAGATACCCTGACGATGGGGGTTCTTGATCCTCAGGTGGAAACCGGTCATGAGTCTGTTGAAGGAGAAGACATCACGACTGAGCCGCAGGAGGCTTATGTGCCGAATAGACCCAGGCGAGGCCGTCACCGAGAAAATAGACGAGACACAAACAGACTATGGAGGAAGAACAACAAGGAAGGGTTCGTGCAAAACGGGCACGTTGGGCTCTCCGCCACAAGGCTCGCGAGGACGGCGACATTCCGGGAGCCGGAAGCACGATAAGAGACCATAACAATTTGGCCGCGTTGGGAGCGGCACTTGGGCGAGAATGGCCCCTCCAACAGAGCTTCCGGAAGTGATAAATCGGCTGCAGAGGAGCCGAGATAGCAAAGAGGCTGAAGCTTCATTGTTGTTACTGGACCTTGAGTTCATTGCCTCATCTCGCCGTGTATTGGAGATTGCCCTGGGAGAGTTCAACTCTGGCAAAGTTCTGCTTGATGTTCGAGTCGATAACGAATGTACTACAGAGGAACTTCTTATTAAACCAGATGGGCGCTCTATACCGGATCTATCCGATCGAATTAGGGGCTTGAAGTCCTTGACATCAGTCTACGGCTCAGTTAATCCACGGAAATGCTCTGGAAAAAGGACCGCGAGCGAAATTGCTGAAATGATCATTAATGCCGGAGTCACCCGAGAGTCGGTCATTTTGGTTTGGCACACATCGACTTTCGACCTCGACCTTCTCAGAGAGCTATTGGAGTCAGCAGTGTATGAGGATATTTTGCCCCCGACGGAAAACTGCATCCTGATGATCAACCATTTTCGACCGGGCCTGCCCGGAAAGGACAAGAAGACTGGCAAACCTTTCACCACTAAGCTGGATATGCTTTTCCCACTTTTATTCGCCGGCCATGAATTAGTTGCGAAGAATCATAGGGCACTGCCTGACATCATGAGGGCAGGGTAGTATGCTAGTCACCATAACTGATTGAAAACAGATATATTCATAGCACACCATTTACTCGTACTCTCGATTCATATTCTCAGACCTTATCTCCACTCAACCCAGCCCATTTTCTCTCCTTACTCGCTGACAGACCTCCAACAAAACCTTTCCCTATGGATACTGTCGAACCCCCCCTATAAATATGACTCAATCCATGTCCAAGAATCTCTGCATATGACACAAGACCCAGTTTCATCGCATCCTGAATCATATCTAATGTATCGTGCTGTTTGATCGCGTTCTTGTACTTTTGTTTTAACATTGCGTCTTGAGGCTTGCGGAGCCGAATTGTGTAGTTTTGGAGCTCGGATGTATTGTACTTGGTTTTAAGACCAATGGGATGCCCGATGCTAGTGACGATATAATTGACAGTGTCGCGAGAGAAGGTGGTGTATTTGATTTTTTGCTCTGGCGTTGGAGCAGGTGTGTTTGTAGGCTCGGAGCTCTTCGTGGGCAAGTTTATCCTCTCGAATTTCTTCCCTTTCAAGATTGTTTCGATATGATCATCGTCCTCTGCTTCATATATCAGTGATGAGAGTCTCGGTTAGATGAATCAAAATATACTGTAGATGACTATGCCATCGTGAAAACGTGAATTCCCGGAATAGCTGATCAGAAAAAAGACGTCCACGAAGCCAATAAGTCGAATTCTTCCAGATAAGTGATCGCCATTAACAAGAACTTCCCAGGGATGTATATCACTGTTGCATGTCCGTAAGTTAGAGCAGCCTTGAGCCTGACCGATCTATTTGGTGGTCAAGGTCGAGTAGCTTTGAATGGACGTACCAGTCACATTGTAGCGTCTTATCTTCGATTGACCTTCCAAAGACTTTAAGAATTCGATGGTATGATGCCATATTGGTTCAATAGATACCTAGGTGAAATACAGTATGTGTGGGGAAGAGAAAGACAAGAGGCCCTTCTGTCTAGCTCGGGTCCTGTGATGGCTTGCTTCGAGTATGCTGCCGCACTGTCGCATTTGATCCGATAACGAAATTCCAACAAGCCAAAGAACGTGAATAAAGTTCCGATGAGAACAAGGGTAATTGTAGAGCTCAACTTCCCAAGCTTAGCGAAAAAGCTGCTCGTAAACGCATAAAAAAAAGGCAGGGATATTGAGAAGGGAGGGTAATGAGGTAAGCGGATGTGTTGTTTTGTTTGGTACGTGGCTGCAGCGGTTGATCCGCGCGGTGCAAGCTGATGCGCTGCTTGGCATTGTGGCTGGCTGGGTGGTTGATCTTTCCGAAATCACGATCAGAAGGGCACCCAAAACTGCCAAAGCAACCGACAATCGCACATGCACTCCGCGGCCCGGACATTTGCTTCTGCATTGCAAATCCCTCACCGCCATTCATATCAAACACGAAGTAGAGGGAGGGTCGAGAAACTCCCTGGTTGGTACTTTGTACGGGAGAACATGTCGTGTGTGTGTTCATGCTAGAACTCTCCACCTGGCGGACAAATTCCTAGTCGGGTACTGTAAAAATCGCAGTGCACACTTCTAGTATCCGCTCAGCATTACGTCGGTACTTGTTTGTCAGTTGTACAAATTTACCTACGGAAGTAAGAGCTTTCTGTCAAAATTTTAGTTTGACTTTTCGCATTTTGTACCGCAGTTCCGCTGCTCGTAACAAGTTTGTTCAAGCCTTCTCGTTATTCGTCTCCAACCCAATCTTCTCAGTCTTCCGAGAACAGTATACTCGCAACATGTCGTGGACCGATCAGAATGAACTTATGCGCCTCGGAAAGAAGATGCTCGACGCGACGGGTACTAGTACTCCTTCTGAGAAGTCTATGATATCGCAACTTGCTAGCAACACAGGTGTCGCGTACAATGTGGCGCGGGATGCTTATGTCAAAAGTATTCTCGATCCATTGCTCCAAGAGAAAGTTCGGAATTCCATGAGTTGGTTGATCCATGCGAATTTCATCCCTGAATTCGTTGATGGCGATGCTCCAAACGCTGATCTCGAGGAATCTACGGACGCATTTGATACATCTGCCATCAAACCCGACAGCAATATTATTCCCAAGCGCATGTTCAACATAGACACTGGCAATCTGGAGGATTGGCCTTCTGGACAGTATGTAATACTCTCTCACAGCTGGAAAGGTCAAGAGATTAGCTACCCATTTATCTCCAAGATAAAAGAAAGTCGGAAGAAAAGGGAAGTCTACGAAATGGTCCAGCATGACTCTGATGAAGAGGCTGGGAGGTTTGCGAGGTTCCAAGTCAAGAAATTCAAGCACCTGGAAGATGGAAAAAGCGATATTGAATTACTCAGTGCTCAATGTACGAAAGACATACAGGCACAAATCAAGAAAATCGACACACTCCTCACTCGCTCTAGAATCAAGTCCAATACACGCGAGCTCCTTGCTCAACTGGCTGAACTCAAGGAAGCGACCTGGAAGGAAAGTGCGGCACGAGATGTTTGGAATGAGAAAAGAGAGAAGCTGGATTCGAGGAAGATATCAGATAGGTCACTGGAGAAGAGGGAAAAGGACGTGGGGGTAGATAAGTCAGAAATGCGAAGTGAGATGGACGAAAAGGATGATTTGAGCAAAGGGTTGGCAAAAGCTGAACAGGAGTTGCACCAAGCTGAAGCACGACTGAAAAGAGCAAAAGAAAGCTGGAAGGTTATGGACAAGGAGACTGCGCTACGTTCGGCCATTGAGGACTTGCTTCCAGTCTTGGAAAGGAAGAAGTCCATGAATAAAATCGAAGGGTCTATCAGTGAAGCCAAAAGAATCCTAGATTTAGGGCTGTTTCCGTGTAAGGATCGAAACCGCTATTTGTGGAACGACACTTGCTGTATCAACAAAGGCGATGCAAACGAACTCACCGAATCACTAGCGATGATGGGACAGTGGTACAATAATGCTGACTTTTGTTTGGTACATCTTGATACCCCTGAGTGGACAGAATGGGTCTCTACCTGGGATCAGTTGGGGAAGCCAGCTGAGCGACCCAATTTCTGTAGCTTTGACTGTATCCAATCTCCAAAGTGGGCTACACGAGGCTGGACATTACAGGAACTTGTCTTGAGCAAGATGACGTTTTATGTCAATAGCCTCTGGAAACCTTTGACTCGATCTACAGAAGGCCTGGGTCCTTACTATTATCATTGTTCCTACCTTCGTCAGTATATGGGAGACAGAGAGATTTTCAATGTCCCAGCGAAAGCAAAGTCAATTCTTCAGGACTCTGCGGGGCTAAAAGAACTGATGGAGAGTGGTACTGGGGAGAAGGTAAGATTACGTCCTTACAGCTTGTGTTAAAATTCGTGAAATCTAATCGTGACATAGATCAAATACATCAGTTATAAAGGGTGCTCAGAAAAGTGGCGAAGGCTAATTTGCATTCTCGATTTTCTTGGCGTAGATTTTCCGAGAGACATGGATGACGACAATTTCAGTGCCCACATACGAAACACGATTTCTCGAGCAGCCTATAATATCGGGTTGAGTCTGAACGAAGAAACTCCCGCTGCGCAAAGACTCAGGTCTATATTTACAACCCTGGGCTACAATGAGGCTCCGACCACCGCAGAAGTCAGAAACTCAATTAAGCTTTTGGTGAGAGTCTTGATCGAAGACTGCACAGGTGCTATTGAGAAGGATCGGGAGCAAGTCTCAGAGTTCACAAAAGTCCCTGCGCCTGAGTGCTGTCGCGGACTTAAAAGATCCAGTCTTCCTGCCCATGATATTTTGTCATTGGCATCTTATCGAGAATGCACTGTTGCCATCGACAGAGTTTACTCGTTGATGGGAGTCCTCGGTGTAAAATTTGCGGCATTTCATGCAGAAGGTTCGACCAAAGCACTTTGCCGGTTACTCGATGAGGTAGTCATTACTACAAATGACGTTTCTATTTTCAACTGGGCTGGAAAAAACCTGGGAAGTCCGATCAGGGGTCGATCGATGTATCCTGCGGATTTGACAGCGTTCAGTTCAAAGAACACTGAGAGCGATTTGACTGCAAGGAATAACGACATTGCGAGGGCTTCTAAGGAGAAACGGTACAGTCAACAAGATACAGAATCGCGTCTTACTTTGTTGTTGCGTGAAACGATTGATTTCGTTAAAACTACAGCGCATAAGGACGTGCCGATTGACTTGATACGAACCATTCTCAGGTTCATTGAAAAAACCACCTTAAAGAAACTCCAGCCCCAGCTAGAGAATCTTGGCAAGTTGTTCGTGTATCTCAAAAATACTCCGAGTCATGAAGAAAAGTACAAGCCGAAGACTCGTTCCTGGGCTAAAGGCGAAAGTACTAAGAGGGTGGCTGGTGAAGGCAAGAAGGCGCAGAGTGGTGGCAACCTTGCTTCTCGGTTCGTAATCAAGACACCACAACTTCCACAACTTCCGCAGATCTCCGCACCAAAGCTCAAAGTCGGAGGATTTCCAAGCCTTTATGGCAAAAAGGGTGCCTCCAAGGAACCAGAGCCCGCGAAAGAGAGTTCAAATGCTGCTCCAACAGCCCAGCCGCCAGTTACAACAGCTCAGAAAGAGATAGAGCCCGAAAGTCTAGTTGGTGAAATCAATGATTGGATCCTCGCAAAGGAAGATGTCGAGAATGTCCCAGATGAATTCAAAGAGCTTTTCGAAAATCTCCAGACTCCGAACTTGGACGGGCACCCTGTGGGACAACAGAAACCAGAACTGGAACTGGAACTGAAACCGGAGACAACCAAGAAACCTTCCATTGACAGTATGATTTGCCCAAACCCAATCATACTTACCACATCTGGCATCGAAGGTGTTTTCGATATTCAAAGAGTAATAATCACCATGGAAAATTCCGAAGTACTCCGCGGTCAAGTAGACAGTGCAGTGAACGAAAGCCAGAAGATTAGCGGCCAGTGTACTATTA
Organism: Cairneyella variabilis; assembly: GCA_001625345.1. Classification (NCBI taxonomy): domain Eukaryota; kingdom Fungi; phylum Ascomycota; class Leotiomycetes; order Helotiales; genus Cairneyella; species Cairneyella variabilis. The sequence continues at coordinate 7,430 of AYLM01000399.1, forward strand.
GTACCGCACTTTCTACGATGACAGTCAACTTTTCTTGTGTCGTCAGTGACTTGAGGAAGCAGTTAGATGTGTGTGATGTTGTACACCAAGCTTTGTTGGAAGTCAACACGGAGAAAGGGGTAGCCGACGTGACGCAGACTGAGCTACCTCTTCCACCAGGACAAGAAAACAGCAGCTACTACAGCAAATTCACTTCGTTATCTTCTGGTTTCATGCGACAAGGAACCCAAGCAACTGGTGCCACTGAGAATGAAGACAGCAAACAAGACACTCGAGATGGAGAGACTCAGCCCCGGGCCGTCGGCAAAACAGAAGAACAGAGAAAGGTATCCCGCATGCTAGACTTTATCCAAGAAACAAACATCAACCTTATTGTCGGCGAATGGGTTTTAGCAAGATTCACGGGTGCTGAAGGAGCAAAATGGTTCCTTTGCCAACTCGAGCTAGGCTCCACACACAGTTATTACGGACGAAGAATTGCTACGGACGAGATTGACTTCAAAATCGTTGTACCTGAGCCTGGACTTGTGAAGCACTGGGACGACTACATGAATAATAAGAAAGTGGAGCTGTGCCGAATCGTGAACGTGTTCATCGACGGACGCGATGCTCGAAGGTATGCAGACGAAGTGGTCGGCCCAGAAATGGAGAAGGGCAGAGACGCAGAGATCAAAATGGAGGACGACGAAGATTCAGACGACGGACATTCAGACGGCAAGGAAAAGCTGATTGACCTTATCGTCAAACGGGGGACGCTCATCGGCAAACGAGGAACGGTCATCGGCGGCAAAATTGTGCAAACTGCTTACGACAGGTGGGGGGAGAGACTGGATGGAATGTTGAGTGACACCGTACTTCAAAAAGTGCCGAAAGATTTGAGAGCTGCAATTTTGAATTTGAATGAGAACGAGGATTTGTTACCGGCTATGTTTCTGAGTGGGGTTAAGGTCCATATGTTCTGAAAATATCGAGATGGATGGTTTGGAGTACATGGTCAGGGAATTTGAAGAACAAGAAGAGGATTTAGCTGAAGAATCTAAGATATCGACTCTTTGTGATAAATTATTCTAGCCACTGGTCTTAATGAAATAATGCAAAGGGAGCAAGCAAGGGAGCAAGCAGGGGGTCATGTGATCATGCTCCCAACTGTCTTTTAAGCCTGCACCCGTAGCGTCTGTCTTACACTCATACATAATACAAGCTCAATTTTCACGACTTAATTTTACCCTTTCGGTTTGATTACTTTGATTGTTTAATGGAGCCGTTTCGTATGCATCAAACAGAGCGCTACACGTGATCTGTTTGGTCCCTTTCAGAATAGCTGCACCAGCAAGCTTTACTCGTATATACAGTGACAGGATAATATAGGGCAGCATTTTGCTATCTCCACATTTATACCACCCCTGCGATTCAACACAGACATTAATGAGCTGATGACGCCCGTAAATGTGAGGAAAAGCCCATATTGCATAGACGCTCTAAGTATTTGTGTAACCTCTGTATTGGTCGCTTCCGTAGATCCGTCCAACCGCCGTCGCCTCTCCGGAATTTAAATTCAGCTGATATGCAATGCTATTCCGTTGGGGATAGCATGCAGAAATACATGCAGTGCTGGCATGTATTGGTGGGTGCGATAGTGCTACTCGTACTTTCCCCCGCCCCAAATAAACCGTACTCGTAGCGTGGGCAGCGGTGGCACGAGCCAGATTGTACGGGAGTTCCCGCTAAAAGCGTGAGCCATTCAGGGTCCAAAGCCTCTGTGACCAGGGCAGCTACAGCGTGATAAAACGCTGTAACGGATACTAATTTTGGGGATTGGCACAGCTGGCCTGGAAGCGAGGCGACAGAAGTTATTTAACCCTTCTTGTTGAGTCCTCAGCTGAAAGCATGAACGGAATAACGACAGGCTCGTCGTCGGCTGGCCCAGCAACCCAGCAACCCAGCAATCCCGCGACCCCGCTGTCTCTCTCTCTCTTTACGCAAGCCACAAATCTGCAGCTTCGAGGAAGTCTCGGAAGCCCTCTATCCTCAAGTTCGCGGTTGGCGGGCACAAGCCGTGTCTCAAACCGTGTCTCAATTTTACCCCCTGTTGGACTCTTGCGCCACTGGCCTACTGAAGCGAGTCGTCAAAGCTGCATTGCAATTTGACAAAAACTCTCAGTGTGGGGTTTCAACACCGCCAGCCTTCGTATTTAGGAGTCGAATTTCTGCGCTTCAAAAATTTTTGGCTTTCAAATTCTTCAGATATCAAAGTCTGCTCACCACCAAGCTGCAGCTCAATCTAAGACGCAACAACGCCCACCGTGCCGACCGGGGTTTCTTTGGGCCACAACATCCACCAGACCCACGAGACGGGGATATTTACTCCATCAAGCCATACGCCTAATGCTTGATTCTGCACATCAAAATATTCAGCGGCCATGGTGGACATTGTCTCCATTATCATTGCGGTTGTCTCCCTCATTGGGTCGCTTGTCGCAGCAGGCTTCACGGGATGGATCTCATTCTATATCGACCAAGTCAAACGACGCTCTGAAGCCAAAGCTTTGATCCACAAATATAGAGATCCTCTAATGCTAGCGGCTTTCGAACTGCAGTCAAGACTTTTCGGCCTTGTTGAAGGAATGCTTTTTCGCTTTTCTAATGACGAAAACAAAAAAGATCTCGTGTACGTGTATACAGCTTTCTTGGTTGGACAATACTTTTCCTGGACATACATCCTCCGTCGCCAAGCCCAGTTCCTGCGCTTCGCCACAGACAACACCAACACGCAACTCAATTTGATTCTGGACGCTATTACGCAGGAGTTCAGCAAGAGCAGCAACCAGGGAGAGGATCTATTTATGCTTTGGCGTGGACAGCAGATGGCAATAGGAGAGTCGATGACTCTGTCTCAAGAGGGAGGGCAGCTCTATTGCATGGGATTTGCCGCTTTTGCACTCAAATACCGCACTGAACCCGACTTTAAGAAATGGTTCGAACCAATTGATTCAAGTATTACACTGCTTGTGGAAGCAAGCGCACGCGGTAATTCTGTGGCAAATTATAGGTTGCGCCGACTACAGCACCTGCTGGTTGACTTGGTTCTTCTTTTGGACCCGAACCGTTTGAAATTGGGACCAAACAAAAAGTTGAAAGTGGACGCTGCACATTCGTGCGGATGTGATAAGTGCCCGGGTGTCACTGTTGCAGAGACTCCCTCTGTATCTCAGACTTCGAAGCTCCCAGAGCCATAGGTCCTGGGTGGGAGGGCTATTCGAGAGTCCTTTCAGCAATGCCCCCTTGATATGTGATGGACACATGGACCAGGAGTGTTGTCCAGACCCTCTACCCGCTATTGAAAGCAGAATTAGGAGCATTATGTTGTTGAGGAGTGGTCAACTTCCCTAGTTGGTGTAACGTGGAGAATTTACGAGCACAAGGGTAATATTGGGTTGGAAGAGGGCTCTATTTGTTGTTTTGATAGGAAAAGAGGAAGTTGAGACAAGGTAGAGATAAGTGACAATTACAAAACATCAACCTTCCCCCTTTTTTTTGCAATGCAATGAGAATGACTCATGGGAGAACATCATATTCACAATGCCACGTACTCCTTCGACCTATCAGCTGACCTCCGCTCCCTTTGTTCGTGAAGATGGGCAATGCTGAGTGTACAAGCAAAGGGGCTACGGGTGACATTGTTCGCTACTCTGATTACTATAGGAAGCACACCGCCTATAGGACTAAGATATAAAACGAAGGATGGCTTCGGAGTTCGGGCAGCTTCCTACTTTACATATTGTCAACATATAGTGATCTCATTTATATATATACTACATGTTCCCTTGAGGTGTCCTTGTCTCCTGAGTTTGATAGCGCCGTAGCTGTCAGGCTTACTTACCGATTTTGGATCGATGATGATGAAATTAGAATTCAACTACCAGAGCCCCAAACCATTCATTTCATGACCACTTAAGCCCCTAATCTTCAAGTAATGCTTACAAGATGTTCCCACTTATCGCCTTGTTCATGGGAAGTCGGAAGGAAATCCATAGTGTCCAGACTCGCCCTGAGCTTCCACCTGTGGTTATATCAAAATTTTCTCCAATGACAATGTCAAGACCAATTCCTTGTCATTGATATAGAAAGAGTCTCCAATCGCAGACCCCGACCCAGCTTTCACTGAAACTCCTGACTTGCCCCGGTAGCGTTCGGCAAAAATTTCCTGTAGATCTTACCTTGGGGTATCTGGCTCACCTTCTCCCTACATGACATCTAATAACACAAACCGCTGACCTGTCGAACACACCACCAATATGAGTAGACTTGTAGCCAATCTAGGTTTTGTGTGAAGGGAAAGAGTCAGAATTCCGTGGTAGCGAAGCTGTCAATAACTTCGAAGCCAAACTTTGGACCCACCCACTTTATATTTACTCTATTGTCCCAATATAGCCGCGGGGCGAATATGAACTACCATGCAGAGTTTCCAATGTGATATGACTCACGTTTCCAACTAGCACGTGAATCTTGTAGAGAGACTGTCTCGTAGTAAGATATTACTCGTTCGTAGGATCTGTCAGAGCGCCGAAGTAACAGCATTGCTGTAGATATCGATGACGCCTATTCTCCGATGCAACGGTATTATCAACCAACTCTTTCTCTCTTACGCTTCGTATTCGGTGAGTAGTGTCAACGATCCGTGGTCGAACGAGCGGTTATGGCTGTGGTGTTAAGGGAAGAAATGATTTAAGGCTCGAGAATCGCGAGTTGTCATATATTGCGCTAAGTACTCGGCCTCATTTCGCTACAAGGTCGCACGCTAATAAGTTCGTTCCCTGGTCGTGAAGGGATTCCGACATTACGCCAAATCACTTGATCGGCGTTGCCACTTATTCTGCAACCGCAACCTCTTCTCTTCGCAGGCCTTTGTCATCACGAGTCATCTACCCCCCACCGAGACCCATCTTTGAACCAAATCTTCTCAAGATCCCTAATTCAGGATTCCTGGCATCGTCTTTTCAACAACAATGCCACCTATCTAGGGGCCAGTAGTCTGGCTGACAGAGCTGAATCACAGCCGTAAACTAGTGTATACCTGCAACGCACCTTCGATGCATTGTACAAGACCGAAAACAAAAGTTAGGACCAGCACCAAAATTGCAACCCAGAAAGTATACCATTGTACTTCATTCCGCCGATCACACCACCACTGTGACAGATTGCTTGGTTCCGCTTCGTCGAAGACTTGTTTCAGTACAACGAGACGGTCGCGCCAAAATGCGAAGTTGTCGATATATCGGTCTATAGCTCTCAACCTGTCGCATTTCGCGGCTCGGCAATCGAGGTTGGAGTTTTTAGAAAGCTTCCGGAACCATTTCCTAGTTTTGGGATCTGATTGTGGAAAAAGAAGTGCGAGAGTTCGGATTGTCTCGTCAATAAAGCCGTCAGGGAACATTGAACTGGTTTCACATTAGCACCTACTCTGTTCTTAAAGCTCATTTTCTTTAAGTGGAAGGAAATCATACTTCTTTCGTTGATCATTCAAGAAGGAAGCATTATGGAAAATTGCGACCTTCTTATCGTCTTCACTTATTAGACGAAGATGGTCAGTAAGGTTGTTGGTGAATTGGATTTCTATTCCAGCGATTCGCCCGAGGTTGCGAGCATTGAAGATCTTCTCAAGCTTGACATGTTCACTATCCAAAACACGAGGCGTATTGAAATATTCCTGGATCCAGTGTTCCAGATTATTCTCAGACCAAAGGAGTCGCCCTTGACCTGAAAATCCGTACTGAAGCTCACCGACATTGATCATACAGAGCAGTCTTGCGGCAAGGTCGATTGATCCGTTGATCTGTTCTTCTTCGTTCTCAGGTTTTGGCACTGGGAGCCTTGAACTTAGCCATAGCTTAATATCTTTGCGATTGACCTGGGATCTGATCTGCGCGGCGATTTCAATAATGTCTTGATGTGATTTTATAGAGATGTGCCTTCCTCCATCATATAGGGCGAGATTGCATTGTTCGATGTAGTACGAGAAGTAAGAGTCGTAGTTGACTTCTTTAGTCGTTATATACGATGGACTAACACTTAGCCCCCAAAGACTGTTAATAATCTCGCATTTGGAATGGAGGCTAATTGGAAACGATCGGAGAGGAATTCTTATAGAGTTTTGGACCGCAAGCGTCAGAGCTCGACTAGGCGCACGAGAAATCGAATTAGGCATGGCTGGTATGGGAATATTTCTTTTCGCAACACGTTTTGTACGAATCTCATACAGGAAACAATCTTGGACAGTAATGCTCGTGGCGAGAGGAAAGTCTTCGGCGCCGCTATTTACACCCGGCACATGTGCAACTAATGCCTTGTAGTCAGCCTTGGCCGTTTTCTCGAGAACGATGCAGCTTTAATGCACCTATTGCCAGCACTGAACGACTCGGTTGCAGAGCAACATGCGTTGTTCAGTTCTGTTTGGCCACCGTCAGCCTTCCTGTGGGGTTTTCCAACACAGCCACCACCACCACCACCACATTGGCTCCCAAAGTCGAGAAAAGTCAACTCAAGCTGATCGGAAGTTTCTTCTCTCTTACCAACCTCTCCATTCCGACCTAATCAATTGTCGTCGCTCTTTCATTATTTGCTCAGCCCAATTTTCTCAGGACAATGACTCCCTAGGCTGTTCATGTAAACCATTAGCAGAAGGAAGCCTCAATTGACGTCACTCATCCCAGCCTTCTTCAAGCAGACAATGGATGGCGAGACAAAATTTCCAGTGCTCAAACTCGGGAAATCATCGAAGCCTGCGAAGAGTAAATGCTGCTGGCCTAATCCAGAAGCATCTACTGGCGAGCATTACAAGAATGTCAATCTCGGCCGCAATCAGTGTTGGGAAGCTATTGGTGAGGCTCGACAGAAGTTTGAGGAGATTGCCTCTCAGATTAAAGCCCATCTCGAAAAGTGCAGCGAGCCCCTTACACACCCCGTCATCTGGATGATATATATGATTGGCCGTACTCGGCAAGAGTCGATACCTACGATAATGTTCTGTGGAAGAGACAAAAACGCTCGCACTGGAGTTAAGGAGACGATCGATAAAAGTGGAATTCTGGATAGACATCCTGGGATCCGGACCGGCAGCTGTTCCGAGGAGTTTCGACACTATGCCAGGAACGAAGGTTCTGACCAGGCATGTCTTAGGGTCCCAGTTGAAGTTGAAAAAGCGATACTGTACTCTCCAGATGTGGAAAATGGGATGCAAATACTATGCCGGAGCTTCCGCGGCGGCGCCCCCTCTTCACGACCGGCTACAGGCGGAGGTTTCATTTATTCTCGCGGGTCTTTCTTCCTCATGACTGTCGCTCACGCTTTCGATAGCACTACTGAGGAAGTGCTACCAAACCCTCCTGGCGGTTGCAACTTCGAGTTTGAACTTGATGACCTTAGCGACATAGATGATGAGGACGTAGAAATGTCTAGTAGAGGCAGCGCTAGTCCCGAAAGTTCCGACTTGGATGATTCCACAATCTTGATGAGTGGATCTTCAGATACATCGTCAGAATCTGGAGTAAGATCGAGGAATATTACCATTGATGAATCGTCCGTGGACAAAACCGAGTTTTCGGCATCCAAGTCTGTGGTTAGAATGCAAACGAAAGGGCCCGGCTTGTCGAAGTCTCCTTCGGTACTCGCAGGCGACCACATCATTTCCTCCAGATCTGGCCCACGACCTTGCCTGGATTACTGCCTTGTCGAGATCAAACAGAATGAGCTCCAACAACCCAACAAAATTCGTACAAGTTCGAGTGGATCCTCTCTTTATCTATTTCCGAGGGAGATAGTGCGCAGCGGGCCGAGAGATGTAGATGTAGTAGCCGCTACTGGATCTGGAGTCTTGTTGAGAGGAAGGCTGTCCGGAACGCCATCATTTTTGATGTTGTCCGGCAGCACTTCTGTCCAAGAAGTATGGACTGTGAGACATGATTCAAATCTTATTAATGGGGACTGTGGTGCATGGGTTGTGGACGCATTCAATGGTGACTTATTTGGACACATTGTAGGTGGCAGCTCCGATTTTGGCATCGCATACATTATTCCAGCTTGTTTTGTCTTTGATGATCTTAAGGAACGATTTGGTGGTGAATGGACCGTGTCCACCGTGTCCAATACCTCTCATCAAAAGCCCTCCCCATCAGTGGACAAAGCTGCTATCGCCAATTGCGAGACCTCTGGAATTCTATCATCTTTTGCGACTCAGTCCCCTAATTCTGAGAGGGGAGGTGGAATAGGATCGCAGTTCACGAGTAGTGGGTGCTCGTATTATCCGGGTTCGCTGGGCTTTTCTATGGATTTGAAGCCTAGGCTGACGAGCATGTATGTTTTCCCCTACCATTTCCCCCATCCCTTTATTCCCTCAAGAAATAGGTTGAGATGGGAGGGAGCACCACCATATCCTGTTTTGTGCTTATGATCTAGACAAAAACGCATATTGACAAGAGTTGGAACGTCAGAACCTCCCCATCCTTAGTACCACTCTCCCGCTCGTCTGGCAGCCTGCCTCATTCCCAATCCTCACCTCTGACGACACACGACCTCTATAGCGGCGTAACGCCGCACCTGCGGCGGACATCAGATCTGCTACAGCGCTCACCATCACTATCTAGCTCTATCTCCCTCCGCAACCACCCCATACCCCCCACCCACTCTATTTCAACCTCTAGTTTCACATCCCTAGGTATGGACAGCTCATTAGGCGCGATAGCCGTCCCACCTCTCCAACCAACCGAGTGTTTATACACGATTCAAACCCAGGACGGGCAAATCATTAAACCCGAGACTTTTGGACGTATTGATAAAGGCTTTTTTATAGCGGATGGGGATTGGACGTGCTACCGCAGGAACTATTTCTCGTTAAGCTGCAGTTATACGCTCATACCTACGATTCCGACAGGCGCGATGTATTTAGTGCCGGTAACTGGACATCAAGGAAATAAGGGTCCGCCGCAAGTGCAGGGGTTTGCGATGAGTATTGCGGCGGTGGTGGATGGGCGAGATGGGAAATCGACAGAACTTGTTCAGCATACGCCTAAACGCGATAAAGGACCACAAGAGAAGCCGGGAAGAATTACGTTAGCGCCACGCCCGCCTGCTAGTCATGGGTTGTATGAGAGTGAGAGGGGGGTTTATGATTCGAGTGGAAGTGGGTATGGACAGAATCCTAATCAACCAGCTACGGAAGCAACCTTTGAAAGAATACAATTTAAAAACGCCACAGCAAATAACGGGAAACGAAGAGCCGCGCAACAATACTACCACTTACTCGTTGAACTATACGGTGATGTTGGAAGCTTAGGTGGGCATGGGGAGAGTGGAAGTGCGAGTGCTGGGAATGGAGGGGAGGAGAGATGGGTCAAAATTGCGAGTCGGATTTCTGCACAAATGGTCGTAAGAGGTCGATCGCCAGGCCACTATCAATCTGAACGAAGAGGCAGCAATGGTTCCACGGGCGGAAGTGGTGGTGGGACGGGAGGGGGCGCGTATACGCCATCCGCGGGGTCGGCAAGAACGCCGGGCGACATGTCGATGGGAGGCGAAAGCTCGATGTTATCTGACTCTGGACACGGAAGCTATGATGGGAGGGGGAGCCATTATAGAAGTGCCGGTGGGTTGGAAGGAGTAAGCTTGCCAACAGAACCGACGATGAGAGCGGATGAGGCGAAGGGGATTGAGGAGAGTGCTGGGTATTTGTATTATCCGGGCGCGATATATGAGGGGCATAAGACGAGGTACCAACTTCCTGCACCGGAAGTAAAGTACTCGCACAGCAAAACGTTCAAGCAGGAGTATGGGATGAGTACTGGGAATTCGAGCGGGTATGGAAGCAGCGGGACAGGAGGGAGTGGATATAGCAGCGGTGGAAGTGGTGTTGGTGGATTAATGCTCCCGAGTCTGAGTGATGGCTGGGGCAGGAGTTGTGGGAGATGGGAGAGTTTGGAGGGGTCAAAGGGATATTTCCCGTCCGTGGTGGTGCAGGGGGAGTTGCATATCACGTAGGTGATACTCTCTCTGCCTGCTCTTAAAGGCACATGGGACGAAAGCAGTGAGCGAGCACTGTGATGGAACTGGGAGGCATTCTGAACGCAAAATGTCAGATGGCCTCTTCGAATCTTTCCTCGATGGATCGAATCTCGGTTCTATTTTGGCATTTCCTTTCGACAGGATCAAGTTCGGTATATGGGCTCAGGATCTAGGTTGGGAATGGGAAAATGGGACAAAGGCGACTGGATTTACAGCGCACGGAAGGAAGGGCATTCGAATTATGATACCATTGTGAGCATTTATGAGTTTAGGAATTGGAATTGGACACGGATTACAGCAAGCTATCAACAGAATTAGTTTGCGGAACGGAATCACGGCAGACATGTAGCTTCAAAGTTGTTGGAATTCTAGCCGATCCAACTAGCATATAGCGATCGAGTTCGCCACAAC
>AYLM01000401.1:0-20795 GCA_001625345.1 Cairneyella variabilis
GAAAAGCAATACTAAGAAGTCGAGTATAAAGAATAGGAAGAGAGTATCGTTTATAGGCATGATTATAATAGAAATGGCGTATAAGGCTATAAAGGAGAGAGAGGAAGAGGAAGAGCGAAAACGAATAAAGCGAGCTAAAAAGCAAGAGGCTAAAAAAGTTAAGGAGGATTAAGAGTATTTAGATAAAATTTAAAGGGAAGAGGATAAGGAGGTAAAGAGGCTTATAAGTGAGAAGAAAAAGAGGTTGGATTAGGAGGTTAAAGAGGGAAACCAAAGGCTGAAAGAGTTATAGGAGGAAGAAGAATGGGAAGAGGCTAAGCGTTGCCGAGCTGCCCTAGCCTTAGTTCATATCTAAAAGGGTCGAAAAAAAAAGAAATAGAACAGCTAATATACGCACTATTAATGAAAATTTCAAGCTTGTCTATATCCTAATTGGTTGATTAATTGTTGAATTTAGAAGGATTAATAGTCGAGAAAATCGCGTATTAGTGGTAATCGCGTATTAGTGGCCACCTCCCACTTGGGAGGGTCTGTGCTGCCTCGATTAGCTTCATATCTGCAGAAGCATGACTTCGTAATCGACACATTGTGCACTCAACTCCTATATCTTACCCATTCCTCCCCCGGAAAACGGTTGAGGAATTCGTCAAGGAACCAGTCACTCTAATAATCGCTGGCAAACATATCACGTCGCTCGGCACCCGCGTGAAACGCCGTCGTCGCCAATTTCTCTTCAAGCAAGCTGTTGTCCCCAAACGGCTGAATCACTACCATACCACTTTTTCGAGAAACAATCCCATCGTGAACTTGGCTTACAGCATGCTCGACCTCATTCGAGAAGCCCCTGTGGGCCAGGCAATTCGTTTCATTTCACGAAACAGATTGCTTCAATACCCAGAGGAGAGACCCGACTTCCAGCTCCCCATTCAGTACCTCTCTCAGCTTAAGCATGACGAGAAGTCCGGTTCGAGACATCATGACTCTTCACACTCCCATGGGCCTATCCCTCCGCCGGCTCAAGACGACAGCGCCGCCGAATCTGGAGCCGTTCAGGATACCGATGAGGAGCTCGAGGCCCTAGGGATGGTGAGGTCAATGGGCACTGTCCGTACCGCTCCATATACAAATGAGCGACTGAGAGCCGAACAAGAGCTTGACCTGGGGCGCAGCCGATCAATCCCCATCATCCCTCAAAAGACCCCCGACGGCGTTGTCCTTGTTGACTGGTATACAACCGATGATCTTGAGAATCCGCAAAATTGGTCGGACTCCAAGAAAAGCTTCGTCGTCTTCATCCTCTGTACATACACTTGGACCGTCTACTGCGCAGGCCCGATTTACTCTACCGCCGCAGAGGGCATTGTGGAACACTTCCACGTCAGTCCAGTTGCTGCCACCCTCGGCCTATCGCTCTACATTCTTGCTTACGGCATTGGAGACCTTCTATTCTCTCCTCTGACTGAGATTCCCATCGTTGGGAGGAATCCGATCTATTACCTGACATTCATCGTCTTCTGGGCTCTGTCGTTTGGCCCAGCCGCCGTGAACACCTTTGGCGGACTCCTAGCCTTGCGATTCTGGCTAGGATTCTTCGGCAGCCCCGCCTTGGCCAACGGAGAAGCGACTATTGGAGACATGTACTCACTCATCTACATTCCCTACGGACTCTCTTGGTGGGTCTTCTCCGCCTGGGGCGGCCCAGCAATTGGACCACTGATCGGAGGTTTCGCTGCCCAGGCCAAGGGCTGGAGATGGCCAATGTGGGAGGTTGTGTGGATGTCTTCGCCTGTGCTCCTTGTTCTGCTATTTTTCATGCCCGAGACCTCTCCGTCGAACATCTTGCTCAGACGAGCAAAACGACTACGCAAGCTTACAAGCAATCCGAGGCTTCAATCTCAGGGCGAGATTGATCAACGTAACCTATCGGCATCCGAAGTTCTCACTTCAGCGCTGATCAGACCAATGGAGATCATGCTGAAGGACCCATCGATCTTCTTTGTCAATCTCTACACAGGATACTTCTATGGCGTCTTCTACACCTTCTTTGAGGTTTTCCCACTGGTCTTCCCCCCATTCTACGGCTTCAACCTCGGACAAACCGGCCTCGCATTCCTGTCGTGTCTCATCGGCGTCACTATCGCGATCGCGGCTTACTTCGCTTACCTACGCTGGTACATGGTCCCTGACAACCTCCGCAACGGCCTCCGAGAGCAAGAACATCGCCTTGTCCCCGCCATCTTCGGCTCTTTCCTTCTGCCCATTGGCCTGTTCATGTTCGCATGGACCTCCAATCCAGTTATTCACTGGGTAGTGCCACTCATCGGCGTGGGCATCTTCGTCATTGGACACTTTTTTACGATGCAATCGCTCTTCATATACATCCCATTCTCATACCCCAAGTATGCTGCTTCCCTCTTCGCCGGGAACAGCGTTTGGAGATCTGGAACTGCTGGCGGTAGCGTTGTCTTTGCAAGACCGCTCTTCATCAATCTGGGTGTCCACAAGGGTGTGACTGTTCTCGCGGGTTTGAGCGTGGCTGGCATCTTTGGAACCATTGTTATCTACGTCTTTGGCAAGAGACTCCGTGCCAGATCCAAGTTCGCACAAAGCTAGACCGCCTAGGAGCTGTTGCAGATGCCATTCAGCATCGTCGCTTTGCTGGTGAGCTTGGTGGTCCTGGAAGAGCAAAAGGTACACCTCATGCGAGACAGGCAGAATCCACACCTTGGCAGTCAAGTGAATGGGGTGTAGATGTACAAGGGAAACATGTGCTGTGGTAAAGTTGTGATTAGATGTGTTTAATGTTTTGATTGTTTTGGATTGTCCATTTTCGATTGAGTTACCTCGCAACAGCACACAAACGTAATTGGTAAAAAATAAACAGTATTAGGTAAAACTTGAAAATTAACAATATTCTGATTGGGTAGCTTTTTCTCTCGCCAATGTGTTGCTGGCGGTATGCGGATATCCGCTCTTGCTGTTGTGGCAAAATCCAAACTAGAGCATTGGAAGAAGCCACGAGTGAAGAAAAGGCAGGCATTAATCAGGCTCCCTTATTTGTCATCCTGTCATTTTTGATATGAGAGCTCCGTGGAAGTAGAAGAACCCGCAGCAGCTTACCGCTCCTACCCCGCAGGCCTTCCTTACTATCATGTCCTGGATTGCGGAACTGCTGCTCGTGGATGATAGGAGAAAGAAGTATAGCCGAGCATATCCAAAAAATGCCATTCGTCGACCAGACATAATGCCTTGTTTCAAACTTGCGAATCAGAATGTGTCGTCAGTCATGGAATGGAGAGAGTCCGCAGCATGCTGGGGAGAGAAGCTGTGAAGTGACGTCGTTGCTTCCCCTGGTTTGGCACTCGGAAGGCAAGCAAACGAAAATGGCAGGTACATGCACGCGAGCATTTGTAAGCTCAATTAGCGCTGATTACAATTCCAGCAAATATGCAGTTCCGAGCAATGGGCCGGTCCGGCTGGGAGGGTTAAACAAGCTTCGTGGCAGCTGAGCAGTTTGGTGATCCTGGTCCGCAAACCAGGGGCCCTTGTCCGCATTTGCATCCACCGGAGTTGAAGTTTATACTCATCACGCCGCATCCCGCTTGACCTTTCATTTGAGATGATTAGATGGTGAGAGCCGTGGCTGATTAAGACGAGCTGCCTTATGGTTAAACTTCTTCATATGCAGATTTAGGTAGACCGTTTCTGGCAGAATCCGAGCAGCTTTAGTCAGGCTGGAGCAAGTTCGGAGACACGTATCCTTCAAAGAAAGGTAACAGATGCTACGGTAGAATTATTAATTCAACCTGAATCATCCTTGGCTCATCTAGCCTTCTACAGCAAGCTAGTCCGTCGGTTGTGATTAAATGAGCTTCGCTTGCTCGCTGGTGAACATTCAATCTCTCATCAACTAACCCGACATCCGATAACTCCTCATTCAGCCATGTCTGCCCAAGTGCTCGCGAGAACCTTCAAAGCACTGCACCAGCCCGGCAATCCTCTAGTACTTGCTAACGTCTATGACATCCTCTCCGCCCAAGCTGTCGCTTCGCTTCCCAGCAGCAAAGCTCTGGCAACAGCCAGTTATGCGATTGCCGCCGCTCGTGGAACGACGGATGAAGATCTCGATCTTGACACCAACCTTGCAGCAGTTCTGGATGTCGCAGCAGTTGCAAGGCAGTTCAACAAGCCTCTCACAGTCGACATCCAGGACGGATACGGAGACTCCCTCGAGAAGGCAATCGCTACGCTCATCGACTGTGGAGTCGTTGGTGTGAACCTGGAAGATTGTAACAAGAACGGCAAACTCTATTCGCCCGATACAGCTGTGGAGAGGATCAAAAGGACATTGGTCGTTGCAAAGAACAAGCGTGTTCCAGACTTCGTTGTCAATGCTCGTTGCGATGTGTTAGTTCAGGGTGGCAAGCTTGATGAGGTTCTTGACCGCGGAAAGAAGTATCTTGCCACTGGCGCAACGACGGTGTTTGTATGGGGTGGATCGAGTCGGGGAGTTAGCCGCCAAGAAGTTCAAACGATGGTCAAGGAGTTTGATGGTCAGCTCAACGTCTTGCTCAGCGGGAAGCCGGATGCATTGACTATCCCACAGATAAAAGAGCTCGGTGTTGCGAGGATCAGCGTCGGGCCCACACTCCAGGTCAAGGCGATGAAGACGTTGGCACAGGAAGCGGAGAAGCTTTTGACTACTTGATTCAAATAATTAGTTTCTTTGAAATCTAGTTTTCATTCATACTGCAAGCAGCTACGTAGAGAAGCGGAGCACTTTGAATATGCACCTGTGAAGTTCTCCAACCAGTGTTGCAGAAACGCCTTTGTCCTCCGGCTTCATTCGAACCAGGGTAGCGATATGCATGCGTAGTACGACGTAATCTCCAACCGACAATCAGATGCGAGGTTATAGGAAAGCTCGTCTACTTGGCATTGTATAGGCTATGCATTATACTGGCTATACATTCGCGGAAAGATAGACGGATAATGCATCAGATTCCTAATACAAATAGTCTGAAGCTCACACGGTAGCAATTTCTTAGTGTTGTAGAACAGCAACACTGTATCTCCATCCAATATGTAGACAATTTTGCTTCGGAACCAGACCTTTCAAACCTTTTCCTCAAGAGATACAGCCCATTCCTCAACAGTTATGACCTTCTCGAAGAACACCGGCCAAAGCAAACGCTGAGATACATCCTTTTGTTTGGGGGTGAAACCCGCCGTTGCATTTGTGCTAGAAAGTTAGATCAGAACAATTCAAGCACTAACACGCTCGCAAATAGACTCACGTTATAGTAACGTCGTAACCCAGCTCTATTGCGGTGCGTGAGGTTAGTTCTAAGCATTGGTTGCAGGTCATACCAGCCGTAACCACTTTGGTGATGTCGCGCTGGCGCAGTTGATAGTCCAAATCAGTATTCGAGAACGAGCTTATAGTTTGATGAGCGACAATTTTCAGACCATTTGAGTGGGTAAAAAGATCAAATGCTCACCTGGCATTCCAGTGCTTCGCCACCACAATATCCTCGTTGGCAAGATCAGGCTCCAAGCCCTCGTATATCTGTGCTCCCCATGTACCTTCTTCGCAAACCTCCTTTGCTTTGAGCATTTTGTGGAATGGACCCATGTGATTCCAAGCATCAAAATTGCCTACTTTCCATTGCTGGTGCAGGCAATAGAAGATGGGAATCTTGTTCGCTCTCGCAGCTTTGACCAGAGCCTTCATGTGAGTTATCGTATCGGTGGCCTCTAGGCTGTCTTTTCAAAGGTCGTAAACCTTTCCGTTGGGGTGAATGTAGTCATTGTAAGGGTCAATGAGGAGAACGGCGGTATCTTTGTGCGACATTTTCGGAGGCTTTGCAAACGGTGAGCAATTGAAGATGTAAGGGAGGATGAGTTGATCGAACGTTGCTTTCAGCTACGCACGGAGGACGGTAGTGGTTATATAGTTGCGATCCCTACCGATGCTCATCGAAGATGTAGGAGACCGGTGGTCGTCGTTGATGGCTGTTATTAAAAAGAGTCTAACACGCTCATGAACCTAATTCGTACGAACCATATCGAGCCTTGAGACCCGACTCCCTGAAAGGATTCATAATCAATAGTTATGATGAATAACATCAATTGGTGCTCTCATTTGACTTTTCGCAGAGACTCTGCTCAATAGCTGGCATAACTTTGAGAGAAACAACCATTTACGCCCGCTTTACCTATTAAGGTCTAGGAAGCGGACCAGGATCTGTCCCTGGTCCGCACCGGAAGGCCACCTCAGAGCTTCCTCCAGACGCCCCGTGAGGCACTTCCGTTCCGCGTCTTGCTGCACTCCTCCTCAAGTGCGGTGTTGTGTCGGTTAAGTCAGGCCCCAGCAACCTTTTGATGCTAGAGTATTAGGCCAAGTGATCGGGAAAGCCGTCGCTTCGCTTCCCGGCATGGACAGCACACCTGAAAGATGCTGAATTGCATCGCCATCGGTTAAGATGTTCAAATAGATTCTGCGCTGGAAACACATAGCATAAGTTATTACTTCTCATTCGATTATCCTGTAGTGCAACAATCTAAACATGTGCCCACACTGTGATTGAGCTCTAGCTACTGAAGGGAAATCCGCCCAAAGAAGTTCTCAGGAAGACCGGGTCCTCCTTCAAACGTGGTGCTACATCTGACTTCAACTGCTCTACATCCCAGTTGCCAAATAGGAAACGTCCAGAGAGCGCCTTAGCCTCCGGGCTTGCCAACCAGACTGTGAAATGTGCGGGGAGTTGAACTAAAGAACTGTCAAATTGCTATATTCATCCGTTGGGTAAGGGTTAGCTTACTAGTATCCAGAGTGGCATCCAGGGCCAGTTCACCCTTGGCGTAGAGAGCGGTACGAACAATTGCTGGCTGCAGAATAAAGACGTTCAAGTCTGGGTGCTCGACAGCCAAGAACTCGTAGAAGCGAGCAGTTCCCAATTTGGATGTGGAATATGCCGAACTCTTTGCGATGAAAGGGAGTCCAGGAGGCAAGAAGGCAAAACCGCTTGAGTTCGCGACGATTGTGCCACCCTCTTTCTTGTATGGGAGAAACTCACGAGCAAGGATATAGTTGCCTTTGATGTTGACCTGTTGAAACCAGAGTCAGCGTCTCGAATAACATACAGCGTAGAAAGAGAAGCAATACCTCAAAAGTCTTCCACCATTCCTCGGGATCGCTGGTCTCAATGAGATCGGGCTTCGGGATGTAGCCAGCATTGGCAACAAGCACATCCCAGCAACCAATCTTCCTAGCAGCCTGGTCAAGCGCAGCCGCATCTAATATATCAGCAACATGGACGATGACCTTCGCATTCGGGTGTTTTGCTTCGACAAATGCTTGGGTCTCCTCAAGCGACTGCTTTGTGCGACCAAGGATGTGAATGCTGTCGGCGCCAGCTTCGGCAAAGGCATGTGCAATCTCTCGTCCGATACCTGAGCCGGCACCAGTAATGACGATGTTCTTGCCAGCTTGAGATAGCTCAGGTCTCTTCGGATTGATTGCGTCGTAAGTGTCGTTGTGCCATTCCGTTACAGGCGCTGGGTATGGTGCCTTCATTGTAGCTTTAAGAATGTCGAAGACTTTAACTGTATCTTTTGGATAGCAAAAAGCTCAGAAGGTGGTTAAGATAACTTAAGATAACTTGAGATGAATGCTTGTAGCTCAACTACTTCAACTGGAGTTGATTTATATCCCAATATCGTTCTAGGTACTGATCTAAAGCAGCTGGACACGAATACTCAAAGGAAGTAAGCAAGTAACATGGATGAGTGATCATAACGGTTAATCATGCCCATTTCGCTGCTGTTGCAGACTTGTTGACTTGAGATATTATCAATGCTGCTGAATAATGAGACAATAGCTTATGAAATGTCGAATTATCGGAATGGGGCATAGCCCCGCCAGATTTGGAAACACTTTTTGCTCTACGAAGTCCTTGAGAGGCCTCGGGATCTTCTAGAAAGTGAGCATCTTTGTCATGGAGACAGGTCCGTCTACGTTAGTGGCCGTCAGAGGCTGGTTTGAGTTCAGAGACTTCTGCAGT
This sequence comes from Cairneyella variabilis, assembly GCA_001625345.1. NCBI lineage: Eukaryota > Fungi > Ascomycota > Leotiomycetes > Helotiales > Cairneyella > Cairneyella variabilis. The sequence goes on from AYLM01000401.1 coordinate 8,067, forward strand.
GCGGGCAGGGGTGCTATCCAGGTCCGCACCTCTAGCCCCAATTGGGTAAGCTAAACCTAGCCTGGCGGACCGCTCTTCCGCTCATGCGTGAGTTTCCTGAATCAGTAATTAACGGAATACAATTCTCGACTAGTGGTGTTGGCTCGGACCCGTCAATTTTGCAGGCTCTTTTAGGAATGCTACGCCTGAGTGGAAATACCGGCAATGGGATGGAAGCTGCTCCGGGAATTGCTGTCCAATCACGAGTTTCGAGACTTATGTCTGCTCCGATTCAACTGACAAGTCTGAGAGAAGTGAAAAGCTTCTTCGCGTTTTCCTATGAATGAATGACAAAACATTGCCTTCTCGCTATTGTTTTGTACTGAATCTGTACTTGAGTGACTCGTGAGTCGTTTGCTAACAATCTGATCAGGTTGCTAGATCCAGCACATCAACACGGGCGTTCCTCATACGCAGAACAAGTGGATTATCCGCCATCAAATCAAAGGACTTTCGGACTCTATTTCACTGCGTAGCTGTGAAGAAAGTGAGTAAAGTCATGATTGTGATTGTCTAAATAATGCTTATTGACGGGATAGTAGATTGAATGAGCAATGGGGACATTGGATGTCGTAGTACTCTAAAGCACTTTGTCCCAAGAGCAACGTTCGATCGAGACTAAACTCCCGCTCCTCACCCTCTTACTCCAAAAATTAGTACCGTCATCGATGCATCGCAGCCCAAGCCTTTGGCGGCTCCTGAAAGTGACGGTGGGAATGCCTTGGTCGTGGTGGAAAGAGAGGGATCGAATGGGTTATTTGCTCCCATGTCCGTGATCTCCTATGCCGATGAAACATCCTTGAGCAGGAACCCCGATGAAGGGCGAGCTCTCATCAATGTTATCAATGGCGTCGAGATATTGCCCTGGCGCTCTATTAGCGAACTAATACTCGATGCATGCGGCCTTTCATCTGCCATAAGCTCACTTACATGCTACCATCCATCTCTTGGTGAACTGCCGAATTATGGCTTTGAGGGTATCCAGCCGCTGTTTGTAGATTGGATGACCAGTGTGTGTCCAAAGTCGATGGTGTACGATCGCCGCTTGACACAAAGAATAGGGAAGATACGGTGAAAATATCTCTGGAGGGTAATTCCCCTCCTGGTCGCCATATGCTGCCTCCGCGAAGGTTAGAGCACCTAATGCCGTTTCTTCGATGGATCGTAGGACGCGGTGTCTGTCGAAGGCATTCTCCGCGTTTCGGCTCAACATATATTCGTAGAGTACGAAGAGTGCGCTGTATCCGTTAGAATGTAGACGAGCGTGTTTTGCCTGGAGAGGAGGGGGATAGCACCACGCACCTGTTACACATTCCGTACGCTCCGCAGTACTTGCCAATTTTCAGCTCCTCATTGGATAGCAGGGGGAGATACGCTTTCAACGTGTGCTCGAGCTGATCAGCCTCTTCGGTATTGAAACGGGGATCCGGTAATGGGTCGAACACGTGTCGTACGACGTGCCCTGCAAGATGCGAGATTTGACACTCTCGTGCCAATTGTCCCACGGTGATGTTGAATGGTGTGTTTAGAAGGGGGGCAGCATTGATTAGGCCTTCAAGATCCGCCCGACTGGAACCTTCTGACCAGATCAAGTCCTCGATTGGAAGCGGATCCGTTCTCGCCGGATCGTCTGTTGCGAATAATGCATCTCCGTTACAAAGATTAATGAACCGGTCCATCAGGACTATTGCCCACCATGTTCTCTTTTCCTCTTCCAATGCTAGCCTTTCAGAGTCGGCCTCGAGATTACGCCATCTTTTTCTGTGAAGACCAAGTACACGAGCTGCTCGTGCACACGCCGCAAGTGATATATAAGCTGCTCTATGAAGCCCACGGCCCATTTCGTAAAAAGTGACAAGAACTCTACAATGCACAAGGTCAAGGGAGAGACTGCCTGTCGTTTCGAGCAAGTGATCAAGTTCTTGACTTTAAAATAGAGCGACGACTGCATATTCGTAGCCTTTCCCATCGGCGTTTGCTGCATGAGAAGAATAGTCAAGCACAACGCTGCGAAGTCAGCTCGTGGTCTCGTGGTCAGAGACTGCAGATTCTGTTCAAATCTGGGCTTGGATATTGCTGAAACTCGTTGATGTGATCCAGTGAAGAATTCCCTCGAGATGGCAACGATGTTGTGGAGTGAGTCAAATGTTCGCATTACCATATCCACCGTAGACTGTTGGATAGTGTCATGGTTGGAAGGGTCAACCCCAGACAATGAATCGGCGAGGGGCAGAGCTGGGCGCTTCAATTCCTCCAAGAGAGGCTTGCCATGCCAGTGGCCATCGGCGAAGTATGTTTGAACAGCGTCTTCTGTATACACACAGGTTCTCTTCAAGCTAAACGACTGTTCCGTCACTCCAAATTCCAAGCTCCTGGGGTTTCATGAGCGCCTACCGGAGACAGTTTGAGCAGATGGTCTCGCTTTGTTGCATTTTCGTTTTCCATGCTTGCAGAAGACGCATGCATTCATTCCTTGGGTTGTCATGCTCGGCGATTGCACGAGGCGGGTTAACGGTACTCGTAGGTCTCGGCTGGGTGTGCGGTGTCGGGGATCGGCGCGGTGTGCGGAGGGTCGTCAAGCGAGATTAATGAGTGCGGCTGTAGTAAGATTATATTATACAGCGGGCATGGATTGATCCTGGTCCGCAGGCTAAAACCAGTAGTCGCATCTTCGTGCCTTTCAACATCATTCCAAACACCATCAACCTACGCATACGTCTAGCCGGCGAAGAGACACCAATCACCTTACGAGCGCATTCGATTAGAAGCCATTCCAAAGCAGCGTTTATAATCCACCTGTCACCTGCCGTCAGAGCCCCCAGTCTCCTCGTCGGCCACTCGATCTCCCGTTTTCTCCCGTGCTGCAAATTGTGCTGTGTGCTAGTATGAATTCCTTTCAAAATAACTGGAAACTTCGGCTTCGCCCGCTCCTGTAATCAAGAAACTTGGTCTCAAGGGCATCAAGACTTGCTAATCCGGCCTTGGCCCTTGACCCGCTTTACCATTATTCGAGCAGATGGCCAAGTGGTATTGTCAAGAGATCTCCGATCTCCGTAGTGGCGGAGAAGAGACGGTAGCTGACGGCTCAAGATCTGAACGCTGTCTACCTTTGTCGTGCTGACATTCTGCACAATTCTTGCTACAAAAATTATTGGATCGATGATTAGACAAAGCCACTTGATTGTTGGTTCTGCCAAATCTCACTGGAGGCTATGTTTGGAAAACGGAGATAGTGACTTCGGCAGAAATGAACACTTGTGCTCCTTCTTTTATATTTCGCTCCTTCCCCCATTCATACCATTGTGTATCGTCCTAATCGTAGCAATATTACTATCTCTTCAGTGCGCCAACTGACCTCCTCAGCTCTCCCAAGTTGTCAAAAGCTAGTAATAGCTCAAGTTCTTCCCGTGACCAACAATGTCTGGCAAGCTTATCCTCGTACGTCCCTTACCTTTTGGAAAGACTTCAATTGATAACAGTGGTAGATTACTGGCGGTTCTGGCCATGTTGGTTACGAAACGGTTGTTAATGCCCTCATCGCTGGGTGCTCAGTGCGGGCCGCTGTGCGTAACCAAGCCAAAGCGAACTTGATAGCCAATGCCCTTTCCATCAAGCAGCTGAACCCAGGGGAGAGGCTGGGATTCGCCATTGTCCCCGATATCGTCGCAGCTGATGCATACACCGAAGCCGTTAAAGGTGTTTTTGGAATCGTCCACATTGTGTCTCCCTTGTTTGCTGGCTATGAGCTGGAGCAATGGGAAAACAAGATGATCAATACCGCCATAGCCGCCACTCTCAACATTCTCAACGCCGCAGCCAAAGAAAGCTCCGTAAAGCGCGTCGTCATCACATCTTCATTCTTCGGCACTATTCCATGGAGCGCGTTTACTGGACCGTCAACTGAAGTCTAGGGTTCTAACCCAACCCCTCTGCCAACTGCCCGACCCTTCCAACTTGAGCTCGAAGCATACGCGGCAAGCAAAGTGTATGCACTGCACGCCACGCACGACTGGGAGGCCCAGAACAAGCACCAATTCGACGTTGTGAACTTGCTACCCGCTGTCGTCTTCGGCAAGAACGAGCTTGTCACAAACACAAAGGATTTCATGGCCAGCGGTACGAATCAGATCCTCATGAAGATGCCCCTTGGATTGGACAATCCTCTCCCGATCACGAGCGCGACAGTGCACCTTCATGATGTTGCGTTCGCACACGTACGCGCTTTGGATCAAAGTATCCCTGCGGGCACGTATACGCTTAATTCGAACTGGCAGGTTGGGACCAACTTTGATGACACAGCGGAGATTGTGGCTAGAGAGTTTCCCCGAGCGGTCGAAAAGGGGATCCTGAAGAATACTGGGAAGACGACAACGCTCCCCTTGAAGTTCGACGCCAGCAAGACTGAAGAGGTTTTCGACCTGAGCTTTAAAGGCTACGACGAACAAGTCAAGAGCGTTGTTGGGCATTGGTTAGAGTTGTATGAGGCGGAGCAGAACTGGACGGAGCAGTAAGGCGTTTGTTAACTGGTTTACTGTGATCGACAAGTCTTCATGCTAGTCATACATGTCAATCGCTCTTCATTTAATCCTCTGGATGCACTATCTTATAGTCTCTCCTGTTAGACGAATAATATGAATCTTGATTAGACTGAAGGCAGCTTCATGAACCACATCAGCCTAGTGATTCCATCCGGGCCCTGAAACAGCCGAATTACTTTACAATTCTGGAAGAATGTGACTCTAACGGTGAACACAGCAATGGAGTCTGCCATATTCCTGATACAATTTCACTACATATATCTCCACGATACTCAAGAAGCACACTAGCCGTCTGAATCCCCTCTTGATACAGCTACGGCGACGTGCCGAATTGCGTAACCCTACCTTGCCTAATAGAAGCACTGAAATTCCCCTCACTTAGTGTAACTTTACTGCCAGTATGATATTACCTTGACTTGCATAATTGTAGAATACGTAGCGGGACCTCCAGTCCCTAAGGTTTACAGTATAGCTAGCCTCTTATGCCATCTTTGACAGCTATATAGAAACGTCCATAATGGAGCAGTTATATGCAAGTGCGACTTTTTATAATAAATAAGTTAATTAATTGCTTGGCAAATAGAGCTATATGTTTGGATGCGACGACGTTGAATTGGTGTTTAGTAAATTGTGAGGCTGAATTATGAGTCATGTGCTCTTTGATAAGAGGTATTTAAAATCAGCTCTGGCAGAAACCCTTGTCAGGGAGCAGAAACGGATTCCCGGGCAAAGTTCAGTAAGAAAACTATAGCTGGGGCACATAGGAGGCCCAAATGGGTTCTATATTATGGTGACTTAGGGCGTGCTCAGGATGCTCAGGATGGCTCAGGGTCAGCTCAGGTTAAAGCAGCAGTTGCTCACGTCCGAAGACCTAAACGGAACCAGCAAAAGAAAAAATTAATCCTGAGTCTATGGGTATCCCCCACAATTTATCCTGTAACTTTCACCCAGAGGTCTGGAAATCCAATTGAAACCCTGCAACAAGCAGTTCGTATTGTAATTTACCGCTCTCCCTCCGCAGAATGACTTCACAGGGATTATCGCTGCGCATCGAAATTCCATTAAATTTCGCCCGTCCCCCGGCATCCCGACATCCCCCTCGCCCTCGCCCTCTCCGCTCTCCCTGACATCCTCCTGCTCCTCTCGCTCACCTCACTCCTCCTCCTAGAGAAGGAGTATACGAGTACCGGTAATATAGTACTACAGTATGAGCAGCAACAAGATCGCCCCGATCAGCCGGGGAAGCACGGCTTATCGCAGGAAAAGGGCCGTGACCGCTTGTCAAGTTTGCCGTGCGCGGCGAACTAAGTGCGACCAGAAGAAACCTAGTTGCTCTTTTTGCGAGGAAATTGGTGCACAGTGTGTCTCGGATCCCGCTGAACTTTCGACCTTCGATCCAGCAAGTATCGCAATCCTTGATCGATTGGAAGGCCTGGACAGGAAGCTAGACTCGCTCACGAAAAGCAAAAGCGCGCCAACCGTCACAACTCATGGCTCTTCCGACAACGTCGAAGCGCCAGAACCAGAAAATCTCCTACCGGAGAATCTGGATGCAGTGCTGAAATGGCCAGTGTTTCGAGACCTGGCGTGCCCTATGCCGCCCAGTCCTCAGCTGTCCAGTCCAGCTGCATCGTTAACTTCTCCCCGACAATCTTTCACTGGAGATGAGCTGAATCCCACAATGTGCAATCAGTTCCTCGACGCCTTCTTTAGCCATGTGCATATCAAGAACCCAGTTCTCGACGAGCCTACCGTCCGCCGGATGGTCAGGAAAGTCTGTCTCGAAGGAATAGGCTGGGATGTGGAATCGTGCCTGGCACTTCTTGTCTGCGCAAATGGTGCTATAATACGTCCGTTCTCCTCGCCTTCGCTGTCGAGAGAGGAGCTCCGCGGGTCCGCAGGAGGAGCTCTCTTTATGACAGCACAGAAACGAATGGGCTCCATACTCGAATCCGCCGGGGTCATTCAGGCTCAATGTCTGTTCCTCTCTGGTATTTACATGATGTCCTCTTTGCGTCCATTTGATGCCTGGCGGCTGTTTCTGCAAGGTCTTGCCGTTTGCCAGAGCTTTAATTTCATCCGTCAGCCATTTTCATCCACCAACAGTGACCGCAGAACCCCAGCTGAAGAGAGTATCTACTGGTCATGCTGGAAGTCGGAACGAGAACTACGATGGGAACTGGGCTTACCTGACTTTGGAAATGCAACTATTGATCCACCACAGCTTTTTCCTAGTCTACCCGAGGGTTGCGAGGGTGAGAGCCTCCGTGCTTGGTACTTCTATCTGTCCGAGATCTCGCTGTGGCGGCTGGAAACCGAAGTTAGAACGGAGATCACGAGATGTGTCAGGCAGAGACAATCCAGGCGACCTCTTTTAGAACTTCTCGCCGAGGTCAGCGATAGTAGCCACCAGCAGCTCGCCAGATGGCAAAGTTCATTACCTCCTATCGTCAGTATTTCCGATCCCGGTTCAAGTGATGACGAGACCGATGTCCTCAAATTTGTGCTCAAGGGCCGAACAACATATATCCATGAATTGCTATCGTGGCCTTTTATACACTGCGTTATTGGCGGACAGGGAACAGTTTCCCATGCACATAAATGGGCAGCAAACGGCCTACAGTTTCATCTAGATCGGCTGATCATTAACAGGCCAGGATTCTATCACCGCCATCATGGCACCTGGCTGATGATAAGATCCTCTGCTCGAAGCGCTTGTATCTTGCTGGCTATCGCTCGCACTCTTTCTACCTGTGATCTTCTTCCCCAGGGGTGGAGAGAGGCTGTTGATGCCACTGTTGAGATGCTATATTTCTGGGGCGTGGAGGTAGAGGGGCTCGAAGAAACAGCGAACTTGTTAAGATGTCTACTATCACAATTTTCGTGAAGAGCAACGCAACATTTTCGCCTTAGGAGATGTCGTCGTCCATTACAACTTATTTGTCGGTCTCGATGCTTATCGTATGAATCAACCACTTCTGGTAATTGTGCGGCCTGCCACTCCCACTTCGTTAGTCGGCCGCAGCCTCGCATCACTCCATTGCGGTTCTGCAATATGGTCATCCATCAGCAGCGGTGCGTGCTTATGGGGATAAGTTCTGCATTTTACGTTTAAATTTTTTTTCCCAAAAAAAGCCGAAATCACTGCGTTGAAAAGGCGCACCATATAATTAGCCCATACTTGAAAAACTTGAGTTCTCCATTGTAAAGTTGTCACAAAATATCAATTTTAATGTATGCTAAAAAATGACCTCCAGAAAAAAAGGAACCATATGTATTGCCGAGCCGCATCGAGTACGCAAGGTGCGGTCGGAAACTCAGTGAAGGCCGAACGATTACGGCAATGGTGATTTCAAACAAAGATACCGTATATAATTTCGCTCGAAAAGTACCCCGTGTCACTATAAATTCTCTCTCCTCCAGGTGGACCTCAATGACACGATGAATGAATCCATAGGTACAATCAGAATGGAATCTCCGTAACACCACAGGCTACAGAATTGGCGTCTGGGTTTCCCAGATTTCCACCACTACCAAAGAAGAGCTTCTTCTCCCCCAAGATCGAGATAATTCTCACGCTCCGGGAATAAGCTGACCACTGTCCAACATCAACCTTCTTCCATCCAGTGGCACTAGCAGAGTCATCATTGACAAAGACTGGTTCCTGGGAGCCACTACTGGCGATCAAGACACCTGAACCATCAGACTTATTTGGATTTTAGGTCCAGATGATATAGGGCGAGCCGTACGGAATGGTCGCAGAGGAGTCATTCGAAACCATGCCGACACCAGTGATGGACCCAAAGCTCAAGGGGGAACTGGCAACTTTGTAGTAGACTTGACAACTTTTCGAGCCGCAGTACTCGTATGTCATGATCCAGTTGTTCGTGGACACGATGTGAGCGACGGTTGCCATGCCTGGGCGGTCCGTATACGTGGGATATGCCACGTTGTTGACAGCTGCGGACCAGCTCTTGAGATCGGAGCTAGTCACGTGGACCAGCTTCTGTGCGTATGCTGAATCACGCTGGTCTGAGAAGTAGATGACGAGCTGGTTGTCGTACGTCAGGATGAAGGGCTCCCACATGGCTTTGTGGCCATTGGTAATATCCTCAGGACCCGAGCCGTATGCGACATGGCTGACGAATTGCCATGTGAGGGCTTGGTCGGTACTGGCGTAGAGGTCGATGTATTCTTCGCTCAGGTTGTAGGGAGCGGAGACGCCGGCTGCAAGGAGGGTGCCTGCCGAGTAGTCACCGAGCGACTGGGTCATGTTGTATAGGAATGGTTGGAAGCGCATTCCCCACCCATTTTGGGTATCCTTGACGGCTGAATAATTGGTCCAGCTGGCGCCGCCATCGTTGGATCTGAAGATTGGATGATTAACCAACGGTGGCTCAGCAGGATAATTCTCCCAGGTCATAAGTAGAGAATCGTTGTCCAATTGAAGAGAGCGCGCATAGAGCGTGTGCCATTTTACGGCAGTTGATGGCGGGTAGAAGAAAATGTAGTCGTTGAAATCGGTGTTTGGCTCTGGCTGCGGACTGGAAGTTACTCGCGCTTGAATAGCCCGGTCAGGTTTCGTTGGCGTTGCGCTGGTCAGGAGAAGAGATTGCAAGATAGTTAACCCCAACAGGGCTTGCTTGTAATGCATGTTGGTGGTAATGAAGAGGCGAAGTCTTTGGCTTCAAGAGGTTATCAGATATGTTTGTTGATGTTGTTTGCTGAGGGAAGATGAATTTGTGGTCCTTTCCTCTGGTTGGCATTCGATCATCTTATAGACAGACATCTTTAGAGATCGCACATAAAAGCTCGGTCTTTTGCCTCAACATTGGGCGCTGGTCCGTCAAGGGGAGATTCCAACGGGAATTACCCCACAATTCAAATGACAAGGGGCTTCGTTCGTACCTCCATAATGGCGGTATCCCTGCGGGGTACTCATGACTCCACAGTTGTTATCCGTTCCGTTTCCACAAGGCAACTCTCATACATTACAAAGAGGATCTGAGCCAACCTCGCTAGCAACAATCAAGCCGTAGTAGGAGCACGAAGTCGCAGAACTTTAGGCTAAAGGGAGCCTAGCGGATCGCTAGCTTGTCTCGAGTCACTTGACCGACTTTGGTCGAGCTTGCCCCGACACTCCCCGAGACCGATAAAAGAGTTGGCGCTAAAGACTTCAGGCTGAAGTCTTCCACAAGAGTCAATAGTGCTGAAGAAATTATAGCTAAATCATCCGCGATGCAGTTCACCCTTACTATCGCATATTTCCATATGCTTGCATCTTGTAATGCTCTAACTATGCCGTAGTATTTGTTCAATTGCGAAGTATCGGGAAGGCTAGTCTACCTCCCAGCTCCCCCATAGTTTTTTGACCACTTTCCTTTTCTAGCTACGTCTGTCCCTATAATATCTATCAATCAGTATATATGTTATTGGGATCGGCTGCAACATTTGAAGAATAAGATTGTCTTGTCAGCCCAAGCACCGCTTATTGCATGAGGCGTCACGATGGGAGACATAACAAACACTGATCTGGCAAAGCCAGCCAGCTTCGAAATTGCGATGGAACCATACACCTTTCAACATGCGGTTCAATCAATTAAGCGCGGAGAGCCCGTCGCACAAGCAGTTCAGAGTCTGCTATCTGATCTGACTCAAAACGAACGTCTCTCTCTGCTGGACGGGGACTCTCCGTTCTGGGAGGGACTGAGAACTATTTTGTGCGACCGCTACAATCGTACGCCCTTCGTTCACGGAGAAATCCCGCGACTTGCAATACCAGGTATCCGCTTCACAGACGGGCCACGTGGAATTGTGATGGGTGCTTCAACAGCGTTTCCCGTCTCTATGGCACGCGGTGCTACTTGGGATATTAGTCTTGAGAGACGAATCGGTAACGCCATTGGTCTCGAGGCAAAGGCACAAGGAGCAAACTACTTTGCTGGTGTCTGTGTCAACTTGCCACGACATCCGGCTTGGGGACGCATCCAGGAAACATACAGTGAGGATCCTCTCCTACTCGGTGAATTCGGACTTGCTCTCACTCAAAGCGTGCAAAATCACGTCATGGCTTGCGTCAAGCATTTCGCTCTGAATTCGATGGAGAATGCAAGATTCCAACTAGACGTCCAGGTAGACGAAAATGTCCTCCACGAGGTCTATCTGCCGCATTTCAGAAGAATAGTTGAAGGAGGTGTTGCATCCGTCATGTCCGCCTACAACTCTGTCAACGGGCAATGGGCTGGTCAGAACAAACATCTACTCACTGAGATACTTCGGGATCAGTGGAATTTCGACGGATTCGTTTTATCTGATTTCATCTTTGGGCTGCGGGACGCAGCATCATCGGTCAGAAACGGTTTGGACATAGAAGCTCCCTTCAGACAGCAACGGCATATGCATCTCAAAAAGGCTCTGAAGTCTGGAGAGCTTTTCTGGTCAGACATCAATCTGGCATGTTCTAGAATATTGCGCAAAGAACTTGAATTCGCTGTCAAGACCGAAGCCAGTCAACCACACTCTTCCGTCGTCTTCAGCGACGAGCATAGAGCACTAGCTCGAGAAGTGGCCGGGCGATCAATGGTCCTTCTGAAGAATGACAAAGTGGATGGAACACCCATACTCCCGCTTGGCCCTCAAACACCTTCGAAGATTGCGATTGTTGGTTGCCTGGCCAATGTTGCGAACACTGGCGACAAGGGCTCCTCTCAGGTGTTCGCACCTCAAGTGGTCACGCCGCTTGAGGGGCTCAGAGCTGCTTTCCCAAAGAGTGAGATCATTTTGGATGACACCGGGTCTTTGGACCGAGCCGAAAAATTAGCATCCGAAGTAGACCTTGTCATTTGCGTTGTAGGATACGACGGTAATGACGAAGGCGAGTATGTCGTGCCAGCTTTACAAGAAAATCCTGCTCTGCTAGATCTGTTCCCTCCCGCCGAGACGTCTGAAGAGCAAGAAATGCTTGCCATTATACAAGGAGACTCTTGTGGAGGAAAGCAGGAAGGTGCACTCGAGGTGGGTGCTGGTGGTGATCGAAATTCCCTTCGGCTGCGAGCCCAAGATGAGAAATTGATATCTGTGGTTGCCGCGCAGAACCCACGCACTGTGGTTTCAATTATTGCAGCCGGCGGAGTCATAATGGAGGGATGGAAGGACAAAGTGCCTGCAATACTTATGAGTTGGTACAGCGGCTGTGAAGGCGGTCATGCTCTTGCCGATGTTCTCTTTGGTCGTCTGGATGCAAGTGGAAGGTTGCCATTTTCCATACCGAAGACCGAAGCTCATTTACCATTCTTTGACCGTGAGGCTACAGAGATCCGGTATGATCGTTGGTTTGGCCAATATCTTCTAGATAAGCTGGAGGTTGCAGCAGCATTCCCTTTCGGATTTGGTTTGTCTTACACCACTTTTTCCGTAGAGGATTTTCATGTTAATATACTTAATCGAAAGCTTGACACGGACGAAATACTGGTCGGATTTCGGGTTACCAACACTGGAACACGTCGAGGCAGATACATTGCTCAGATCTACGGGCTTCCTGGCCTGGATGACTTCCCAAAGCGCGTTTTGCTTGGATTCACCGCTATCGACTTGGATGCTGGTCGGTCAAAGGATGTCACAGCTCCTGCTTCACTGAGACCACTCCAACGATGGGTGGACGGTAGATTCGTGTTACCTAACACGGAGATTGAAATCGAAATGGCATCATTTGCAGGGGACCCGCATGCGTTGCGAAAGGCACACGTACTATAGGATGTGGAGCCTGGACATCTAGAGTTCCTTATGTAGAATGTAACGCTCAAATTAGATGTTGTGACTAGGTATTATAAATCAAATCTTGCTCTCTTATACTTTGAATTTAGTTAGGAAGCTCACTACTCTTACTCAGGCGTTGATCACCCTCACCTCAGCTCAGCCCAGCCAACTCATGTAAGTAGCCTAATTAGCCTAAGTATCTCATTTACATAATTTTGCCTTTTATTTCTTAGCTAATGACTCTTAGTTTAATTAGTGGACTTATTATTCCTCTTGTTAAATTTATCAAGTTTTACCAATAATACTAATAGAGCTTAAATAGTCTCTCAAAGATCTTATAATAGACACCTTTTTAAAATATATTTAATATTAATATTAAGAGTTTTTAAAAATTAAA
>AYLM01000402.1:0-16077 GCA_001625345.1 Cairneyella variabilis
GGAGAAGATACGCTTATTAATAAGTATAAAGAGTATTATATTATTAAGGCTGACTTTCAGATTAATAATATCTTAAAATAATAATAGAGTTAAGTAAATGTTTATCTATAGCTCTCCTAAATAGCTAGAGATATCTTATTAATATTAATAATATTAGCTGAATATAAGCGCGTATTTAATAATATAAAACTGCTTATTTCAAATAGAAGGAATAAGCTAAGTGCAAATGTGATTAAAATAATAAAGTGCTTAAAATTATAGGAATCGGCCAGCCTTATTATTTAGTAAAGGGTCTTATTAGTATATACCTTTAATGCTAAGCCACTCTCATCTATAGTCTAGACCGTTTATAGACTGTTTAAATAGACCGCAGACCGACCGACCCAGAATTTCTATAAGATAGACCGATTAGATGGAGGCCTTCGGTCTGGTCGGTCGGTCTATTGCCTTCACTGAACTTGTATTAATGCTTCGCCGGATATGGAACGTGCCAATTCTTAAAGGTGATAATAACGTTATTAAAGAAGCGTTCGTTAACCCGAGTAAGAGGCTTGAGAGGACGGCCGATAATGTAGATGTAATCGAGGAAGAAGAGGGGATGAAATTCGTTTATAATATCGGCCGCCTTTGAACCTGCTTGCCGGCTGTTATAATTAATTGTGTGTAGTCGATAAAGCATCTCTAATGCCTGAGCGCTATTAAAATCGGCGGATTCTACTCTCTCAATAAAGTTAGTGACTAGGTGCTGTTAGCATCACTATGTATTTTAATGGCTATTCTAACTTACGTTAAAGCTTATGGTCGCCGCTAGAATGATCGATCTTCTAGGAGTTCACCTGCTCGCCTGCTATAGCTATATCGTCTTCTTCCCCAGCCTCCTCCTCTCCGGAACTTCTAATGAAAGTAGGTATGCTATCGCGGAATAAACTATCGTTATTATTAGATACAGCATTAGATGCAGTATTAGAGAACACGTCGTCTTTAATAGATATTCGTCTAGTCGAATGGGTGTTAGGTTTCTCTCTTAAAGTCTTATTATTAGCTGCTTTAAAGTCGAATATTTCCTTATTATCGCTTTGGCCGTTATTCGAAAATAGGCTTTGCGAGCCTAAGAAAGCTTTATTGAAATGCTCCAACATTATACACTAACACCACTGGAAAATTGATTGTTTTAACCCATAGGGTAAAGAGAGGATACCTATTTTAATACAGGACAGCCGACGACCCGTACCTAGCCCTTATTCTAATAAGGGTAGAGAGAACCGAAATTATATGGCATGATGCGGACGGTCACACGAAACTAGGCCAGTAGAAGGAGCGGAATTCTATATTAAATAATTTTAATCATTACGTATCTTAGTTTTAGGTTTCTAATTTTAAGGATTAAGGATGGCTCTGTTTAATGCGAAGGGCCGAGCTGCGGGACGGGTTCCCTACGAACGCTTAGTCTTTAACGATAAACGAGGTGTAGTTAATTTGGATGCTGCTTTTAGAATATAAGGCACTATTTTGTTTTTAGGAATTGCCTGGTTCGCCTTTAATAGAAGCAAATAGCGAGTTTCTTTGTGGGGTATACCCTTCCCGTTTTAGGGTACACAATTAAAAGATCGATGTTGTTCGCGCTTGCGGTGTTGTAATTCAGCCTTATCTATCTCGAAATCCATAGTCTTAGGCCTAAGCAATAGGGGCAGTTCTACGTCATCCGGACCTTTAGGGGCTGACCCTGATTCGGATATAATAGGGCTTTGTACTTGAAGCCCCTTAAGCTGCTTAAGCGTTAGTGGGGATGATCTCTAGTGGTCTGATATATTCGGTGGCGGGCTTTGCCGCGCAGTAAGTAAAGCGTTGAGCTTTCCTAGCTCGGATGTGACCGTTTCTAATATGGACGGCGGCCACTAAGGTGCGTTACCTCGCCTTTATGCTTATAAAGACTTGTTGCACTATTCAGACGCCTATATTAAAATGACTAGTGATAACTTTGATATAAGATCGTCTAAAGCCTGCTTGCTTCGGAGTGCTAGGTTCTGTGCGATGTTTAGGACCTGGCGAATGGCCTTATTTATTACAGACATTAATGTCGATTCTTATCGAGAGGCGAGAGTAGTTAGACCTTATTGGTTAAACTTCGCTATTACCCTTTGGAAACGAGGGCCGATTATTGAGTATATAGCAACCAAAATATCTTTCTAAAGAGGACTTTTAAATCGCTTTAGGTACGACTCCCCGTTTGTGCTAGGCAGCTTTGAGAGGTTAGAAAGCTTAGTAACTCAATCTCTCACAATGCCGAAGATCCGTCGTTGTAATTCTTGTGCTTGCCTCTCTGTGTCGGCTTGGCTGTTAGAGCCAACCTTGAATGGCCATATTAAGTTATGTTATAATGGAGGCTTGTTGTTCTGGCGATCACTCACTTTAGCAGGATAAGGATTTATCCATTATATTATATGGCATATCAGCTGCGATATAGCCTTCCTATCACGTCTGCCAGTTCGTAGCAGGGCTTGGACGTCCGGGAACCTATAGTTAGGAAATTCAAGAACTGCTTTGTAAGCGCTATAATACGTAGTATCGTCCAGCGTCACTAGAAACCCCGGCCGGCGGTATAAACGACTATCTACCTTAAGATCCGCTTCCCACGGAGCATCTGGATAGAAGAGCTCTTAAACATTGGTGGCTGATCATGATAGAAGCTGGATGAAAGCGTTCCAGTCGGTTGGCTGGACCGCCTGTATGTCGTTGTTATAAAGTTGCAAAATCCACTCTCGTGCTTCTTTAATAACATCAAACTAGAACTACTAAGTTCGTAAATGTCTATATAATACCACCTATCCGCGCAAACTTATATCATCGATATAATGCACTACCAGATCCGCCTATAGTGAAATATTAAAAGTTGAATGCCTAATTGCCGTACGACATTAGTTAGTGATCATTAGCTGCCACGCATTGTTCTTCTATAGTGTGACGAGTCGACGTATAGGGAATTTGAATTATTCGTTCAGCCCTAATAAAGCTAGCATCTCATTCCCGACCTGAGAAGCGGTTCCTTAAAAAAGGGTGGGATCGGATTCGGCGAGCGTGCTAGCCTCACGATCGGTTCGGCGACGTTTCACTGCTTGACTCAACATCGTACTGTGTTTATAAAGATAACGCTTGGGCTGGAAGGGTAAGACCTCGTGGCAGGCTTGATGAACAGGAATGGTAAGAAGAGGGTGGTTGAGAAGGACGGTAGGACCCTACGTAGCCTATAAATATCCGGACTTAGGATATTCCGGCTGGGATACTTTGCCTTATGGGGGTAAAGGCTTCTTAGCCCCTGAAATGTGTTCATTTCGCTAGTTCGTCTTGCCCTATAGGTCAAGAGTCGCAATTTCGCTAAAAACGTTGGTCTGCCACTACTTATATGATTTCTGACAGCTGAAGATTTTGCCCTATAGGGTAAGACATTAGCAAAATTTATATGAATATAGCCTTGCCCCATTATGGCCTTGCCCTATAGTGCCAAGATTCGCTTACTGATGTGGTGGGGTTGGCCCTTTGCCCTATAGTGCAAAGATTCGCTTATTAATGTGGTGGGGTTAGCCCTTTGCCCTATAGTGCAAAGATTCGCTTACCGGTGTGGTGGGTTAGCCCCTTTGCCTTATGGGGCAAGATTCTGCCCTTAACCCTAGGCCCAAGATAAGTTTTCTAAGTAGTATGGAACCTCCTCCCGACCCGTTCCTTACACGCCTCCAGCTTTATATAGACCCAATTGAGCAGCTTCTGATCTGTGGTTAAAGTGAGTATGGGTATACTCTCGCTATTAAGTAATCCCAGGTCACGTCCCACTTATAGGATAAGCATTATGTTTAAGAATGTGATCGAAAAGGTTTTACACATTACTTAAATGCTCGATACCCTTAGGGCTTTCGCAATCCTACGGAACTTCTTCTGTGGGAAGATAGCGCCGATATTCACCCTCGACTTCGAGTGTACGAAGGCTTTGCCTACTATATTTATCGCATTATCAATTATTACGAACTTATAAAGCATATCTTAAAAGAGCACTTAAGCGGCCGCCAGGCTACGCATGCGAGGATTAGTAATCTCTATAACGATGTCTACCTTTAGACCTAGACTCACAGCGCCTCTCGACGATACTAGATTGTAAAGAAGGATGAGAGCATGGTTCGGCCGGTTGCTAATAAAGGTGCGAGTGAATATATACAATCAGTATACAAATAAGAGCGGGCAAGGGCCGAAGAATAGAAGAGGATATATAGTACAAATATAGCTATACCAACACTAGCCGGAACACGTCCGTAGATAGAGAGAACGCAGTGGGAGATCACATATCAGGGGTTCCGCCATAATATCTTATAGAGCCTTATAAAGATGCTGTGGAATCCCCCTTAAACGGATCACATCTTTAAGCAAAGTTCGAACCCTGTAAATTCAGAACTCGCGAGTTCGTAAGATGATAAGGCTAAGATTGCTCTCTTAATAATGGCTGTAGATTATATGCTTAATCGTTATAAAGAGACTATGCAGCGCACTGGCCGTACGCTTCTCTACTGGCTCTAGAGCACCAAGCCCTAGACGTGCTACCTTAAGCCGTTTACCCTTATTACACTAAAGTCGAGCTAAAGGAAGTATCGCTAGCTTAAGAAGCGTTTCTTTGCTTTCATCTTCCGCGCCTTTCAGATGCTAGTAAGCGTGCGACGTAAACTTATAGGGATTCGGTTTAAGAAAGAGCAGATACGCTAGATATGGGCGATCTGAGAGCATTAGGCGTGAAGTGATGCTAATCTTACTAAGGGCAGATGGCCTGGATCACGAGATGCTAATGGGAATACTAAAGGCGTGGCGAAAGAGGAAGAGGGGAATGAAGAAGGGGATGAAGAAGAGGAAATTAACGATAGAGATGAGTATGAGACTGATGAGAGAGAGGGTGATAGAGATGATGAAGGCATTAAGAAAGAGGGTAAAGACGACGATAACAGCGACGAAGGGCAGGAGGATAATTATGATAATAGCTATAAGAGCGAAGATGAGTACTAAGACGAAGAGGAGTTTGATAGTGCTAATGCGGCTATAGATGAACTTCTAGAGCTGGTCTTTTAGCTAAGCATCACGTTTAGTACTAAGGAATTTATTAATAGCCAGCCTAGCTCGAGTCTGTTAGTTTACTTTAATAGTATTCTTAGTTTCACTATAGACGCCTAAGGATTCTTACCCATTAAGAAATTCACACTACATCTCTCTACCCTTATTTATATTCAGCGGCTGCTTTTCTTAGAATACGCCCTATCACTCCGCCCCTATCCTCATCTTAGTATTCCCCGGCGTTCGCGTTTTTAGCAGCATTAGCATTTCGATATCATACGGCAGAGGTATATGATTATAAGCTCCCTAACACCTTTAAAGGAGTTTCAAAGTCTTTATGACTTTGGCCGTATTATAGCATATATAGATCCACTGTCCTTCCTACTCTGTTAGAGCGACGACGGCGAGACCGTGTCCTATAGAGACGATTTTAGTCTGACTATAGAGAGCTTCCGCGGGCTATCTAAGCACTTTCTTATAAAGGCCGAAGAGCTCTATAACGACTTAATGTTTAGCTGGGACTTAATGATCGATTTGGAGGAGATTAAGGATGACTTAACCAATACCTAATATAGCTTTTCTTTCATTCAGCATCCAGCTAATAAGCTTACCGACGCGTATCTTGACCTCTTAACAAAGGCTTGTACTACTCGTCGTAATAGACTCTTTCGTAAGAATCGATAGGACTAAAAAGCTATTTTCCTTTATCGTAAGAAGGCAGAGTCACTCTAAGAGATAATCGCTGGCGTGAAGCAGACCGCTAGGGGATAAGTTGCGCGAGTATTAAAGCTCTCTAGCCTGGAATATGAAAATAGCTCGTTTATAGAGCGTGGGTTATATATCTATAATGGGTTTATGATTTTTGTTACTCGACATCATAAGGCTAAGCGGTCCACGAATCGTGAGTTCAATGTGGTTCGATTCTTATGTATGCGAGGCGGATAGGTTGTTTATAAGTATCTCGTCTACATTCGACGGCAGTGTGGCCAGTAGTGACACGGCCGTAATACGACGCCGTATTTGAGGCATAGAATACCACTACCGTATTAGCCAGTGCGTACGAAATTGGGAACATGGTACGATTACCTGCCAAGCGTATTACTACCGTATAAACCGTACTACGGCCGTGTCAAGCGTTTCTCCTCAGCTGATCCCCAATTCCTAATTTGGCCAAATTAAGGTTATTCCACTTACCTAAGATCTTAGTCTCCGGTTTACGTCACTTTTGGCGTTCCCGCCGGCCACTGACAGTAAACATTTGTAAATTAGATATCCTATACAAAATCCCATATAAATCCAACCCTACTATGCGCTAGCGTCCAAATCTTATTATTGCCCATATTCCCTCTGTCGATGAGAATACTAAATTAAAGCCCTTAGCCTAAGAATTTTAAAGCTATAATCTATATTCTAATTGGACATTATTTGACGTTATTGTCGTCGAATATGTTCCCCCGAACGTGGGGGATATGGGGTTCGACAGTTAACCGAGGCCTTCATACGTACTTTACGCTGCAGTCGCTATATCTTTTTAACTACTAAATTAATTTTAATAATTCTACATGCTATAGAGATGTAAGAGCTGGAGCTTTAATTCTAGGCCAATTTCATTCTACTAGTGTTGCTACTTATTCTATAATTTATTAGTAAAGATTTGCCAAGTATAATTGCTTTGTCTTCGTGGCGTAATTTAAGCTTATTTAAGCCGCAACACCATGGAGTTCTATTTATATATAATACGGCCGTGCCACCACCGTAATACGGTTCGTACGGCCGTATTAAACAGTGCGTATGGATTTCACGATTTGTCACGATTACAGGTCAGCGTATTGTATTAAAGCGTATTATATTGTATTTACGGCCGTATACGGCCAACGCTCTCACTACTGGCCACACTGTCTGCAAGCGACCTAACATGACCGCGATAAGCCTGGATCACGAATTATGTTAGTGTAAGGATTATAATTTGGATGACGAAAGATCGCGATCTTACCCGCCAGTACTTGTGCCGCCGATCATGTCAAACATCTCCCAAGGCTCTTGTGGTTTGAGGTTCATCAAGACTCGTTGATGATTTGCCGCATCCATTAGCTGCTCGAGCAGCACAATTGCTGAAAGCCCACGAACACCACCACCATCTGTTCATATTAAGCAAAGTCGATGAGCTAGTTTGACGGGTCCTTACCTATGGATAGCAACTTAACAAGGCCATGTGGGAATCTTGAGGACGCCATGGTGATGAGATTTGTTGCCTCTAGTTGAAGGATGAAGTTGGAGAATGAAGTTGTACAATGTAGTTGGGAAGGGAAGGAGAGGTCCAGCCCCAGTTACTAGTTGCAGCAGGTTGCAACGTAGCACCTCTAATTAGGTAAAGGACCAGACGGCAAGCCTGCATCCGGAAACCGCGACCGCCGCATCAGGCAAGGCGCGCACGGGCCAAGCTAAGCGCTGCACTCCCTAAGGTATGAAGGACCCTCTTGCGCCACATCAAGTTTCTAGCTAACTAGCCGCATATTTGGCAATATGATGGCTGATTGCATCGAAGCTATAATGATAGATCGGTTATCGCTCAAACCGCTTGTGCCGCCATACTCTTTCTTATCTGCGTCTAGGGACCTATGAAGTTGGCAGGAAGGCAGCGAGCCGGCCCGGCAGGCGCCTCATCAGATCATGATTGCGACCTTTCCCCTTCGGTAGAGCCTTACATGCGCGAATTCTTTTACTAGCTTACCAGAATAAGTAGCCTTCGAACAGTTGGGTGGCGCCTTTTAACTGATACACGTGCGTGGTTTTGGTTGGCGGCCGCTGCAGCATCCGCAGCCTTCCTCTCCAGCCGGGCGAAAAAAAAAATGTCGACAGCTTTTGGTCACACTCGCCTGATTAAGAGGTAAGTTCCGAAATCCAATAATAGGAATGTGTTCTAGATTATCTACAATACAGTTATCACGCCACCCTCAGACCATTGTCTTAACTGAGTGACTATTTGCAGGCTCGAAATCATCCGGGATATGTCTTATACCTGCGCATACTGTATAGACTGAAGACAGGCATAAATACGAACCCTTTGGCCTTGAGGCGTGCACCAACGTCCCAGTCGATGGTTGGGGCGTGCAGGAGGGCGAGAAGACAGGTAAGGACAGGTGAATAATAGCTTGCAGGCAAAAGAGTGATCGGACACGGCGGGTAAAGGAGAGGGACCTGGCAGAGGAGGGTCATAACGGGCTTTCTTTACCAACGTAGTCGGCACCCTTCGGGCCTTCGCTTCGCTCGGGTAAGTGCCGAGCCAGTCCCGCTCGATCGGTCGTAGACTGGCCCTAACCCGAAGGAAATACCGCAACGCGGCGCATAGAATTCCGAAGAGTTGGGCGAACGTTTGACTGCAGCCTGGGCATTGACGGACAAGGAGAGATACAATACTGTCCCTGATGCTTTGGCGGTACAGCTATTTGATATTTCGATCAGCGTTCTCACGACCGCGCAACCCGGTGGCAGCTATGCAAATTGCACTATGATGTACTTCGTCGGCGTGCTGGGTATTGACGAGAATATCTATTTCTAGAAACCGCGATCTGCCTTTACTACCCTTCTTGCTGGACTAGTGTGGATGTCGTGCTTACTTTTCTTGGAATATGTGCTGCCAGAGAGAGCCTACCGCGGATTGACTAGCTCGGACAGCCCAGAAGTATCACGAGCCGAATTTCATAACCCTTTGGAGAGGCTTCACTATATCAGGAAGAAATATGTTCGTCGGGGTAGTCCATACGCACTGGACGCCATGTTTGAACTTCTCTTCAAAGGCAATGAGCTGCGCATGCGGGAAGGAGGGAAGGTCAAATTCACGTGGCAGACGACGGGGGAAGCCGATGACACATTAGTTTTATAGACACCAAAGAAGAAGATGACGCTCTGAATGAAAGACTTCCAGTATCAGGTTAGACATCTGCGAAAGACTTCCTCGCATATACCGTGCTAACATTAACCAAGTTTTCTGCGATGAGAATGGCCATCCGAACGATCCTTGCTAGCGGAAAGACTATGCGTCCCAAGGACCCTCGGCAGCTTCGAGCTTGGATATCTGGCACCTAGCCCTCCACCGCTTTTCTCGCGCCTATCATGATGCCAAGAATACCACGCTTCGTCGAACTGCACTTGATCCTCTTCACCAGATCAACCCTGCACACCTGGACAACGTCTACCTCGAGACTCTGCAAGAGCTCACCGGTCATTCACTTCAGCCGAACACGGCGGGGTCAGGTGTCGTCTCGCGAGCCCGAGATGTCTTTTCTGAGGATGCGTGCGATGTCGCTAAGAACCAGATGTTTTGGGCATGTTACCCTAACTATAAGGGAAAGCCCCGGTCTTCTGTGACCAGCCTTGATCGGACATTCCGGACCAGGTTAACCCATGCCGAGAAGTGGTATACCCTGCGGGAAGAATTCAGCGTAGGAATCCTCGCACTTGTCCCTCCAGGGGCGAATACGTGGTTTGAGAAGCTGCCAGTGAAGGATCTGCTTTTCTTCTTCTATCTGGTGCGAGCTGTTAACGCTGCCGCTTTATCTATGGGAGAGAAGATCTCGGACCTCGTTCTCTCCTGAGCGGCTACTACGCCTCGAGCATTTGGAGACCGTAGATGAGATCCCTCCTCAAGCCAATCCTCTCAAGCTTCTAGAGGAGGTCAATGTCGGTTGTACCACGGGGGCACTCATGGGGAGAGCCGTCACCGTACCAATTGGGGTAGATGAGAATGATACTGCTGCGTTAGATGATGCATTTGCACCTGGCACTCGTCTTTCCCAAGGGGATGATGAGTACCAACTGCCACCTGGGTTCTTTGATGGGATTGATTTTGCAGGAGGGAATGCTTAAGGAGACCTGTCTATAGTACATCAATAGAATAACTCTTCAGCAAATTATCAATTTACCTTCTATATAGATTATGTAAGGATCCATCAAAGCGGCCGAGTTTCGTTCTACGACGACCCCTAACCCTAAGACACCGCCTGCCTAAATTAGTAGGGCGGTGTAAAACCTGGGGTCAGGGCAGACCGCGTTGTTATTACTGTTGAGTAAAGAGCATCTTCCCAATCTTCACTATCACTTATGGATCCAACCTCTGTGGCAGATTCGACGGACTCTCTACAACTTGCGAATTCAACAATATTGTACTCTCCAGCGTCAGCAGCTCTTGGTACCTCCTTACGCACTGAAGCTATCTCTCTCGATGAAACGCACCCACTCTCTGGAATACCCTCTTCTGCTAAGAAGTCCGTCTTGTTCTCGGTTGTAGGTCCAAGGCCGGGAATTTCGATCAGATTCACATGTGGTCCTGGGATATAATACGTGTGATTTTGAAAATCACTCAACAAGTTAACCTCTTGAATCCAACCGCATCCTAATACAAGAGACGATAGATCGGAAACCACGCATGCATCAATTGTTGTTTCAACACCAGCCAGTCGGATTTTGAATCGGCAGTATTGATTAATCGGAATGTTGCGGCTGGCGACTTTAATTCTAACACTGCGGCCAAAATGTACAGATAAGCCAAGTTTATCGACTATCGACAGAGGGAGAAGGTTGTGCAGGCTATTTCCATCAATCTCAACATTCCCTAGCTCTAATAAATCTGTTTCTGATACTATAACGGCTTTGGTGTGTAGCTTGTTGTTCCTAGTTCTAGCGGCGTTCCTGCTGGAACGGCCTCGAGCCTTTTGTCGGAGAGCAGCACTTTCACTGATTGCAGCATCGAGGCTTTTCCGTGCTTTAACTGCGGCCTCAATCTCACTAACTAGCGCTGAGCGCTCATGTCGAAGAGAATTATGATACTCGGTGTGATCACACCGAGTGTTGCTGATTGGAATGACTACTCTTGCAGGGTTCTCTTGTGTATTCCTTGCTCCCCAAACCTTCCGGCGCTCTAGATGACGCAACTCCTTACCCTCTTCAAAATTTTGTTGCAAATTATTCCAGATGATAGGAGGACGGTCTTGGGAGGTTGAAACAGGGTTCTGGGAAATCGTTGGAGATTGCTGATGAGATAGATACCGACGCTTACGAGAAGAAGCTTCAGTGGTGGACGACGGATTCTCGAGACTAGGAACTAGTCGGCCGATTTCCGGTGTGAGAGACGAGTGCTCAGATGCTGGGATCGCACGTGGTAAGTTCCATGAGTCATGACTGGAAACTGTCCCTGGCTCGCGTCTGACGGGAGTATTAACAACAGACCCAATTTCTTTATAGACAGCTGGGGATATGGTTGCGTCGTCTTTAAAATGGGCCTCTCGTTGCTGTCTCATAGAGCCAGGGCAATCAAACGCAAGGTTGTATTTTTCGTAATGATTTGGCTGTAGGGATTCATCCAAGGATTTAGAAACTTGAGGCTCCTGCCCAATGCCAACAAATTGGCGAAATTGATACTCGAATTCTGGCCGCATTGCCCACTGAGTCGGGAATCCCCCGCCGCGATATCTATTAACAATCATAAACTTAGGATTCTTCTTTGCGGAATCATTTCGCAGAGCAGCACTGATCTTCGGTTTGGTGTATTGGTAAAGCGGATAATTTCCAGTAAGCCATTCGTAAATTTCCCTGACGCTCATTTGAGAATGTGGGGACTTGAACAAGCATGTGGCGATCAGGTGGGACACTTTTTCACGTCCCCATATCGTAGTTGGCTCAAACGTGTGAGATGTGCTTCTAGAGGGGACAGAATCCGCGGTTGTCGGAAACTCTTCATAGAGCGTATTGTTTGCATTTGTCTCGTGAAGTTGAGCTAGTGTTGGTGACGATTGCAGCATTTGAGGCGTGGTGTTTCGGATACGTTGTTGATCTGATGGACTGGGATGTGAAGGGTGGTTTGTGTGAGTTGATGAACCGATTACTGAAGCTAGTGTTAAATATTCCTCCGCCGTCTGTGGTTGGTTCCTTTCTATCCAGCGCTCTATCCGTTTGTTGATTAGATTTTGCGCACGTCTCCGAGCAGGTATCTCTTCAATATGATCCCAGAAAGCTCTCCTCTCCTCTTCCACGATGCCTATTGCAAGCTCTATGTTTTCATTTTAGGACCGGTTATAACAATTTCTCGCCATTTACGGAAGAGATGAAATAGAGCTATCAGGATTAATTGGCTTAAACTTGCATATGATATACACTGACAGTCTTCATTACTGCAGATGATCCACACTTGAGGCCGATGATCCAGCGCTGACATTCCTGGTATGGTACTTTGCATCCATTCTAGTGGATACTTGGTACCCACCTCAGTGCTGACGCACCTGCATATAGTAGATTGAGGTCCTGTCAAAAGTCATCCCTGGCAGGGATCACAACGAGTCCCCATAAATGTCATCACCACCAAGGTATGAAAGCCATTCCGTACAAGGTATTCGCACCAGACTGGTCAAAGTCTTCAGCAAGTTAGAAACCTTAAGCTGAGACCGACTAAATTTTTTTTACATAGCTGAGGATAGGCCCTACCGCTACTCGACGGGGTTCAGTGACCGGATGACATTTTCGGGTTGTTAGCCCTATTTTGACGTTGATGACATTGTTGTGTCCGATACCGTTTGATGACATTTTCGGGCTGATAACCCTATTTCGATGTTGATGACTATTTGTGGTCCCTCCAGCCCTGAAGTGAGGTTCTTTGTGTTCTGATTCGTTTGCCCCGGATTTCATGTGGGTCCTAATTCCTCCTCATTTCGCCTACCCCGTTTAAGATTCGCATCAGCGTCCGACATGATCTGCACAGGGGTTCGCGTCAACCACGGCTCGATTTCTAGCAGACGCGTCACATCAATAGGGATTCCCTTCTCTGGTTTTTAATCTTTCTTTAGTCCTGTTCTGCCCGAACATTAGCTCGGTTTGCCCTCATCTACTCTCTTATTATGGACTTCTTGTTACTTGACTCCAAATTCGGAGTTCTCATCTGTACTCGCTGCAAGTATGCTTTGGTCCCTGGCACGATTGGTTCTCATTTAAGCTCTCTCCATAAGAATGAGGTGACAAAGAATGAGAGGAGGGACTGTGTTAAGATCTGGAAGAACAAGCCGCTCCAACCAGCTCGCGATGTCCAGCAGCTTAATCTTCCTCCAAATACGTCGCCTATTTCTAACCTAGCCTTGTTCTATAACGGCGTGCGTTGCCGCCTTTGTACTGTGCGCCCTTATATTTGTGGTAAAGGTAGTATAAATAGTATGCGAGACCACCTTAAGACTTTTCATAAATGGAAAAGTGGTCACAAGCAGCGTTTCATTCAAACCGACCCCGTCCAAACCGATTGATCAAACCGATTGATCAATCCAATCCAATCCGCGCCTTTTAATTGGTTCAAACGACCCAATCCGCGCTCTCGAATTGGTCCAATCAAATTTTTGAGAGGTATTGGATTGACGATGCCCTCATTTTGTAGGCACCGACGTCAGTTGCTATTATTGGCTAGTTGCCTAAAGCTTATTTTATTTTGTGACTCTTACTATATTGCTACCTACGCTGTTGCCTGCTCTCTAGGCTTATATTCCCATATCAGCGCGCACTCTGGTTGCTATAATCTTGACAATTTTCTCGCCACCACTGCCTGGTAATGCTCAATCAGCTTCAATATGAGCGACGCCAGCGACTCCGTATCTGCTTTCAGTAGTATCGCTAGCCTCAGCACCCCTTCCCAATGCCCCAGCACTGTTCTATTCAATTCCAATGATGCCCTTAACACCTCCCTTTAAGGCATCTCTTCTGAGGATCGATTCACCCATAAAAGGAAGGAATACATTCGCTTAAGTGCCTTGAGATTGAGCAGCAGCCATGCTACTAAGTCTTCTGGCATTTGGAAGGAGAATTTGGGGTCTGAATGGGTCGATCCTTGCACGAAGAAGAAGTGGTGGCGATGCGAGACCTGTTGGAGGAAGAGCGGCAAAACTCCGATAGTGGTAATGTACGCTAGCACGTCTACATCGCATCCAATACAACACCTCATGAAAAAGCATCGAATGGACAAGACTGGGTCACCCGTATCTACGTCTACAGCCTCTATTGCGGATCGCTTTCCGGTGGGAGTTGCTACCTCATCCCTTGTCACAACCATCAATTGGGAGGCGTTTAAGACAGCTTTAATCACCTGGATTGTGTGCTCACATATAGCCTTCTCTATGGTTGGAAACACGCTGTTTCTAGATGTCCTCCGCTGTTGTTCTGTCGCTATTGTGGAAGTTCTGCCGGCCTCTGGTGATGTAATTCGACGTTGGATTCTACAGGCCTATGAATCTCGAAAGCGGCAATTGGCATGTGAGTTACACAATAGCAAAGGCTTAATCCACATCTCTTTCGACCTATGGACCTCCTTAAACAGCCTTGCTATGATAGGTGTTGTTGGACATTGGCATGATGGCGACAAGATACGGACAACTCTTCTTGGCTTACGACGCCTTGAAGGCCCGCATTCAGGGGAAAATATGGCAGAGGTAGTAATTGCAGTCTTAAAAGACTACAATATAAGCAAAAGAT
The DNA here is from genome assembly GCA_001625345.1 of Cairneyella variabilis. NCBI lineage: Eukaryota > Fungi > Ascomycota > Leotiomycetes > Helotiales > Cairneyella > Cairneyella variabilis. Next base: position 14,581 of record AYLM01000402.1, read on the forward strand.
TGGGCTACTTTGTCTTAGACAATGCTGGGACAAATGACACTTGTGTAGAAGAGATCTTACGCCAATTACGTCCAGATCTTACTACAAAGGAACGTCGTCTTTGATGCCTTGGTCACATTCTTAATCTTGCTGCCCAAGCCTTCCTCTTTGGCACTGACGCAGAGTCCTTTGAGATAGAGGTTCTCACCAAAAGAGAACTGCAGCACGAAGTCTTAGAGCTGAAGCTTTGGCGTAAGAAGGGACCAATTGGAAAGCTGCATAACACGGTTCGATTTATTCGAAGATCCCCGCAACGACGTGAAGAGTTTACTGGATTTGCAGAGACTGGGCAACTTGGATTTGAATGTCTTGATTTGCAAGTTCTTTCTAATAATGCGACACGGTGGAACTCTATCTATACGTTCATAGAGCGCGCGATTAAGCTCCGAGATCAAATCGATTTATTTATAGCTCGGCATTAACAGCCTCCGAGGAAGAAAAGGAACGGGACTGAGGAAGACATCTCTTTACTAAAGGACACTTTAACACCAGAGGATTGGCTTACGTTAACGGAGATTTTTGAGATATTGAAGCCTTTTTATAAGCTTACGTTAGGCATGCAATCTGCTGCAGAACGTGGTGAAAAGGGCTCTCTTTAGGAGGTAATGCCGTTAGTAATCATCCTTCTCGAACACATGGAGCAGTAACGAGATAAGTACGCTAGTCTTGACAGCCAAATGGAGTACGCCACATTAACAACGAAACATTTGGCAACAGCTACCAATAACTGTTGGGCAAAGTTAAAGGAGTACTATGCTTTGTTTAGTGACTCAACTGCTTTCTCTGCCTCTATTGTTGTCAGTGAAGGCAATAGACCGACCGACCAGACCGGAGGCCTCCATCTGATCGGTCTATCTTATGGAAATTCTGGGTCGGTCGGTCTGCGGTTTGTTTAGACGGTCTATAGACGGTCTAGACCATAGATAAGAGTGGCTTAGCATTAAAGGTATATACTAATAAGACCCTTTACTAAATAATAAGGCTGGCCGATTCCTATGATTTTAAGCACTCTATTGCTTTAATCACATTCGCACTTAGCTTATTCCTTTTATTTAAAATAAGCAGTTTTACATTATTAAACACATGCTTATATTTAGCTGATATTGCTAGTATTAATAGGATATCTCTAGCTATCTGGGAGAGTTATAAATAAGCACCTGCTTAATTCTATCATTATTTTAAGATATCATTAATCCAAAAGTTAGCCTTAGTAGCGTAATACTCTTTATACTCGTTAATAAGCGTGTCTTCTCCTTTTATCTAAGGATCGCGATTAAAATTTAAAAACTCATTTAATATATCTTAATCTTAGCAAATTATAGGATTAAATAAAGAGCTATAATCATACTTCCCTTTCCTTTATATTTGTTTTCTTATAAATCCTTTATTATTACTCGCTTAATAATAATTCACTTTAGTCTCTCTTACTATCGCTTTTTAAAGTATTACTACTTATAC